>JAPYZE010000240.1:0-98130 GCA_030522805.1 Leptomastidea abnormis | reverse complement strand
TGTTAATATAATGCAAGTCTGTTGCTTTTTTCTCATAAATTATAGTAATTTTTACTATAATTGTGATAAAAATTATTATATCGAATTCTCAGTGTACAAAAAAGAAAAAAAAAGCTTTTAAAGAGATATCGTCAATTTGAGTAAGTTACAAAACAAGTCGGTACATTTTACACAAGACATACATATACACACACAACGTATCGATAAATGCTGTTCTTAAACTTTTTTAAAACGTTAAATATTTCGTTCTACAAGTTTAAGTATGTAATGTAACCACATGTATTTTTACCTTTTCGTTATACACGTTACTTACATACACAAATGTAGGTATACTTACATTATTTTGTATATACACTCACAAAATTCAACAATTCACTACTTATAATACAAAAAAAAAAAAATTCTTCTTTTATTTTCTTACAATTTATTTTTCTATTTTCGAATTCCTCGATTTTTCATTAATAATCATTGTTAGAACAAAAGTCACGTTAAATTCGAATACCAATGACATAGGGTTACTTTGTATCTAGAGAGAGAGACTCTTACTTTTATTCTTCTTCAAATTCGAATCTCGTAGAGTCAAAGATGATTATCTATACCTTTTTCAGCATAAATATCTTATACCATTTTGGCTATTACATTATTCTTCATTCCATATCCCGCGAATTTTTTTTTTAATCTTGTCACTTCAACCTGTATATACATAATGTATAGAAAATATAGAAGTTATGTCATCGAATAAACCAAAGCAAAATAAAAATAAAAATAAAAAATTTAACTATTATCTTTTCATAAAACACACGTAACAGTTGTCCAACTCCTTTTAGAAAATTTTTTTTTAAAATTAAGAATAATAAATATTACAACAAATCATCATTTTTTTAGTAAATAATAAATTATCAATCTTTATCTATCCTTCCCAACTAATAATCACACACAAATATAAGATAAAGAAATACATCTTACTCCCACTTTATTAATTTTTCTTCATCTCTTACAAAAAAAACATCTCCTGTAAACTCACAAAATCCACACCAAAAAAACGAAAATGCACAACCTTCTTTCTCTCTCTCCCTCATAAAGCATATACCGCATTGCAAAATCATCGTGACGAAGAGAAGTAAAAAAATAAAGTATATAAGTAAAAGAGAGAGAAAGAAAAAAAAAGAAGGGCTCACCGAATTCCTTAAGCTTATCGGCGCACCTGGCCACCATATAGCTGTTACTTCTACTTGGCATCGTCCTCGCGCGGTATAAACCGAAGGCCGTATATCCATATATCCACACATTACATATATAGGGTTGGTTAAAGATCGACTTGATTTTTCTGCTACTGCTATATATACGCGACGGCCCACATCGATATATAGAACCTCTCCTTCTATACTTTACCCTTCTTATTCTCTCTCTATACATTTGTGTCTGTGTGTATAATATGTACCAGGCGAGTCTCTCTCTCTCTCTCTCCCTCGCGACAGTTCAATAGCTATGGGACGCTCGTTAAAAGCTGGTGCGATCTGATCTTTTCTTTCCTGCATATAAATATATACCTATATATAGGTTAGCGTTTGGTACGTATATATATGTATAATATAGGTACCTCATTCTCTGTAACTCTACGCCCCCCCCTGGTGAACCAAAATACCAGGGTAAACTTTTGTCTTTGTCATCCGTTTTTATCAACTTTAGTTCCTTCTGCGTAGTTTAACCAACTCTTTCTTTTAAGTCTCCGCGTTAAATGTTATTATCTCACCTTGATTTTTTTTTTTTCTTTTTTTTTGCCACCCTTGTATATTTACATGTAAGAGACTGTAAAATACTGTGTTCTCGGTGTATAAGCTATAGTCAGGCTCTCCTTCCTTCTATTTTTTTTGTCTCATTTTTACCTGAAATTATAAAAGTATATAGATACAGACTTGGAGAAAGGGAATGTATATGTATGTATGTATGTATGTGAGAAAAGCATTGTTATATACCTACACGCGTATGTGTAAGTGTGTGTCTGTACTGTGCTCCGTCCTTGCCACCGTCGCCACACATTTACTGCCGTTCACGATTCTCTTTTTTCCCTTCTCTTGAATATATATACTTGGGAGTGCGTTTTATAAGTCTGTGTATATCTCAAGTAAATGTATGTGTATATGTCTACTGTTGTAGTTGTTGTTGTTGTTGTTGTTGTTGTTGTTGTTACCATATTATGATGACGTATTTTAAGATTTTAAAATTTTTTCGTTATCATTTTTTCAATCATAGGTGTTGACGTATAGTTAAAATTTTTATTTTTATTTAATAAGAAAACATATCAATTTTTATCTCACAAATTAATCGCTGAATATTATGTATATGTGAGAATTCCTTAATAATTAGGTCATCATCTAAATCCAAATTTGTTGACGACTCTTTATTTTTTTTTCTCATAACACAAAATTCAAATTACATGGATAACCTGCTTACAAAATCTTAAAAAATTTCAAAAACACACACACAAAAAAAAAGTATGCTTATACCTACTACCGTATATTCGTCAGCGTATAATAAACTAAATAGGTAAGCGTGGGACATAATTACAATATACTTGAAAACAAAAACTGTATCTCTTGTAAAGTCTCAAGTTATTTATCTCTTTGAAAGAGAATATATCTCCCACATAGTAGGATATAAGAGCTACCAAAATCCAATATTTTACTATGTATTATTGCAAGACCATTCACTCTTTTCTCTTAAAAACGGATGTACACATTACACCTTAAAAATCACTATTTTTCTATATATAATTTCCTCTTCTCTCTTATAACGTAGACATAGGTACTTACCTTTAAATTCGTGGGTGTCTTATAATAATCCAATCCATAAGTACAAAAGATTTGCAATCATAAAGCGATTACCGTTTTACCTACAGATATATTCTAAAAAAAAAAATAAACTGACCCGTTTTTGTCTGAATTGCTATTACACAAGTTATGGTAGAGACTCTTAAGAAATATGTACATGACTTGCATGTATGTCGATAACGAGACTCGTGTATGTATGTATGTATATGTGTACGTAGCTACAAGCCAGTAAATTTTGTTGAAAACTACACTGGTAAAGTAAAGTTGAAAAATTTTTGGCTTTTGAGTCGAGTATACATAAAGTCCTGCTTTTAGTTGCAACGAGAGTTTGGTAATTATAAAGGAAAGGGAGAGAGAAAAAAACGGAATGGATAGCGGTAAATGACGTGTTATATATATGTTGGTAGCCAGTTGGTTGTCGAGAAGTTTAACGTCACAGGTCGAGGTGAGATGTAGCTTTACCTAAAATCGCAAGTATGTCTTAATTGTTTCTTTATTTTTTTTTTTAATTCTTGTTAATTACTTGCTTCTTCATTTAGTCGTTCTCCTTTTTGTTTTTTAATTTTATATCTTTATTAATGATATGTTTTTAACAAGCTGTTATTAAAATGAAAAAAAATATAATTATCAATCTTATACGTTCCTCTTTCAAATAAAACTTGGAATCTTTAAAAGAAAAAAGAAAAGATATTTCACAACCACAGCTGCACAATATAAAGTCTAAAAAAAAAGAAATTCAAAGTAACCACGGAATCATTCAAAAAGTTAAATTAGCAAATATAAACATATAATAGATATCCGTATAGTAAAACGTCTTCATCAAGAAACAGCAATTCTATACGTGTCTCAGCATCTAAACGACTAACCGAGAGAGTATCATCACAAAGTTGATGCTGATGGTGGTGGTTGTGTTGTAGCAAGTGGCGCTGATTTTCATTTTCTCTCTTTTTTCTATCTACATATAGGTATAGCTATACTATCTACCTGATATACCAAGAGAGCGTGGCCGGCCTTTCTCACGACTTGTCGCCTCTATACGATGTGCTTCCAAGGACAAGAGGAAGAATATAACCCTGCACGTGATGCTTACCTTATACTATCTTTATCTCTCACTTATGGTATATATATAGATATTCTCTAGGGAAGTTTTAGATTCACTTGGACATTATTAGTTTGCAGGTGGATAGAAAAGGGTATAACGAAGTGATTATTTTAGAAAATATAGAACGAATTATTGATATAGATAATTGTGCAATAATTTTTTTTTTAAATGTTGCGTATGAAAACTATGCTTGTAAATTTTGAAATAGTGATAGTATTGATAGATCTTTCATGCGACCGTAGTTTTTATTTTATGATATGCTCAATCTCCAGAGTATATACCTATTTATAAAGAATCAATATGTTTGTATAGGTATATATCTCGAGGTCGTTTAAGAATTGATCTATTATGACATCGTCTTATATATATATTGTAATCTGATGGAATATGTAACGTGTGTCGTGACGAGGGATTTGAAATAGTTTGGTAGATCGTAGGATTTATGGGATTTTTTTTTTTGTAGTTATGTGCGAGAGAATGGAATCGATAGATTTATGGAAGAATAGAGCGGTAATAATAAGTTGGAAGATTTTTATTTTTTATAGGGATTTTTTTTTAATGCTTGTTTTATAAAGTTGGAACTTTTTAGGAAGGTAAAGTGGATTGTTGGTAATAGTTTGATTTTTATTGTTTAAATAAGAAAGAAAATGTTTGCAGACATTTTTTGGAGATGTAGGTTTAGTATGTTTATTGTTTTTTTTTTTTTTTTTTTTTTAATAAAATCGTGAAATTTTAGAAGGTATGTATTTGCCATTTAAGATAAAGATCTGTAATTTTTTAACTCGACGTAATATGAAACCAAGTAAAACTACATATTTAGGAACATGTTCGATTTTATACAAAAAAAGAAAAAAAAATTGTAAAATTTTATTAACCCTATATTGTATGCGTATATTTTGAAATCATGAAAATTTATAAATTTTACGTAATCAATAATTCGTATAATATATTTCACAAAACTTTCTCACATAAATTTAACGAAAATTAATTATCAAAAATAAAAAAAAAGAAAATATCGATTCGATAACGATTAAAATTTATTTCGCGCTTTTTGGTTATAAAAAAATCTTCATCTGCAATACCTACACGTAACTTATATAATTACTACATTTTACAAGTAAAATCTTAAGATATTTATTACTCGATTATTTATATACTATACAATTATAAAAAAAAAAATTACCAATTTATAAAAACAAACAGAATACCTAAATAATATATAATTATTTATTGATTTACGATTAATGATGATAAATAATCTCGCGGCATATTTACAAAGTATTTATAAATATTCTTTATAATACGTACAATTTACTCTTTGCATTTATAATACCTAATAGCTTCCCTATACATATATACCACAAGTGCATATTTTATTGATAATCAAAGTATTTACCCATATGCATAATATTAAGATACATCAACCGCGACAATATTAATTAACTACACATCCATTAATAAAGAAATTACAGTAGCTAAATCTGATTCATCTTACAATAAAAAAACGCGTAAACTCTCACGTATATTCATCACTGTAATAACCACACGTTCTTTCGCGTCATATTGACGCATCGACCAACGTAAAATCATTGCATGCGTGTAAGAATATCGCTAAGTTTATGAATCAAGTCCAACATCTCCACGATTCTATTTTTAGAATAAAAAAAAAAAATTATGACTCAGTCAGGTTTTTGCAGCTCTCTCAGCTTGTAATTTTGTAATAATTGCGTTTATACTTTCTTGAAGTTCTTCTTTTCTTGGTGACCGATGATAATTTCATAGCTCATAATTTATCGAGACATTAAGTGAATCGCGGTAGCTTATTATCTTCTAGTTTGATTACGACTACCGATTGAAACGTGAGGTTATTTAAAAGCCTTTTTTGACACTTCAATAAGTGTATTTTAGGCAACGACTCGAAAGCTTATAGAAAACGGTGTTCGCCAGGAATCGAACCCAGAACATTTGGATTACGAAACCTACGCTTAACCATCTAAGACTTGGAGACTTTACTACATCTCAAGACTTGGAGACTTTACTTATATTGTGTGAAACGATTCGCGAAAGTATGGTATTATTATTTGTAATGTTGGTTATATAAATTATTTATGACTGTCAATACATTTCTTTACTTCTATTTTATTTCTATTTCTATTTCTTTATTATATCGGACACTTTTGACACCAAATTGAATAATACAACTAAAGTTACAATAAAACTAAAAAATAATAAAAAAATAATAGTCAAGACAATCCGCGTATCGGATTTCACGTCGTTCTACCTCAGCGCACCAATAAATCGCCCTACTATCTTACACCGCGAAAGTAACATGAATTTTCCTCGACAAACCAGAATACTTCTCGCGAGAGACTAAAAGATTTCAAGCACAGTAGCTATACTACTTCTTTACCACACAACCTCACAAAAGAAAAGTACAACAGTAGGGTACCAAGTTCGTCCCAAAAAAAAAATAAAAAAAAAGTAAGTAAGCGAGGATAAACAACAATTTCAATTTATCACAAGGTATAACCTCGTAAATCAGTAAAAAGATAGTTGGTCTCACAGGGTGACTTTAACGCATGAGTAAAAAAAATACTCCATTCTGGTATCCACATTCACACACGCATATATGTCGTTAAGCTTGGTATATATACTGAATCAAAGCTGGAATACTTCTTCTAAAATTAGAATCTCCTCGATTTTTCTTATGTGATTTCATGTATCAAGAAACCACCACGCATATAATTATGTGTATTTCCATATCCTTCTTCACCATAAACTTTCAAAACCCCACCTTTCTCTCTATCTTTTTTTTCTTGTCATTATACAAACAAAACTTACATAGTAGGAGGATAATGTATAACACAGTATTAAACCAACTTAACTCTATGTCTTATATGTATATACACATAAAATCGAACAAAAGTATATATCTCCAACAACTTAGTGTATACAAAGAGAGAAAGAAAAAAAAATTATCGAAGGACAAACGGGGCCGAAGGCGGTGGCGGTAGCAGTATTATATATATATCCGGGGGGGTCCCACCGAAACGCATTAAAGCGCACCGCGGCCGAGTTTCGCAAGTGTATTATAAATATATATACCTTTTAGTGTCCGGGAGCTCTATAACGGATCTGGCCCACTTTTCTCTTTCTTTCTCTCACTCCCTCACCTATCGTATAATATGTATGTGTATAAGTGTGTACTATACGTGTATGTATACTTTAACCCTCTAATGTAACGTAGTGTGTGTGTGTGTGTGTGTGTGTGTGTGTGTGTGTGTGTGTGTGTGTGTGTGTGTGTGTGTGTGTGTGTGTGTGTGTGTGTGTGTGTGTGTATGTATGGACCCAGCTGCTAAGATAAGCTTTTCTCTCTTGGCTTTTATTATATATTTATATTTTGCTCTTGAGCGTGACAGCTTTATTATTGGCATACTGATGGCTTTATTTTCCAGGAGACCGCCTTTGAGACTTGGTAATATTTTTTTTTTTGTAAGTGTTATGTTGGGTCATATAGAATGTGTTTGTGTGGGTTGAATCTTTGGTGTGTGAGATTATATGGTAGGATGTTATGATGTATGTATGTTTGTGGGAGAGGATTAGGTGACTTGTTTTTGGTAGAGTAGGTTAGATTTGTATGTTGTTTGTAGATGTGGAATTGTAATGTGGATTTTTTTATTTACGATAATTTTTTTCGAGTTTTTTTGTGTAAATGTATGTAGAAAAATATGATTGGAAGATACTTAATAGTAATATATTTATTAAATAAAAAAATTATATTGAATTAGAATTTTTATATTCATAAAAAAATTAATCTTTTATGAATGTAATGTGATATTTTATTATACATTGCAATAACACCTATTTATTCACTGCTTAACCTAGTATATTATCATGTTTGAATTCATTAAAATTAATGTTTTCTAAAAAGTACATCTGTTAAATTACTATTATCAAGTGATTAATCAATTAATTAATAGTATATAATCATTTGACACATCATTTTACACTTACAAACATAATATCTATTACCATAAATCATTTTAAATCTATAATACACATCATTATTGAAACTTCCGACAGGAAAACAATAAAGTGATTATTTTTGCTTTGTCTCTTAGAACAAAAAAAAATTGTGAATCGTATTATTGTAACTTGGTACTAATACTAAAGCTTGACCTTCAAAGTATTATATGTAATCAGGAGCAAATTGAGATGTTAACCATGTATAGCGTCTAACGGTAGTCATAAAGTAAGCCGATTAAATTTTAATTTTTATATTTTCAAACGATATTCTTTTTTTTTCCTTTTTTAATTCCTGTTTACCGTTGATATAAATTTTTTTCTCCTTTACTTTAACTGCTTTTCATTCTTTTATATTTATAACAACCTGTGGCTTAAAATGGTTTGGACGATAGAGCATTGGTCTCAAAATTTTATAGATCGTAGGTTCAATTCCCGGTGTCTATCGTTCTGAACTCGCAAAGTGTAGCCTGAAATATACTCACTAGAGTGTCAAAATGGCTTTAAAATTGATCATTTCCGGTTCCTGAACTATCAGTGTCTTGCTGATTTTTTTTTAATAATTAAAATTGTCAAATTTTATTACAATTTAGGTCCTTTAAATTCTAATTTATTTAAACCTTTCACCTCCTTTCCATTTTCAATATTTCACTTTTATTTTTGCCGTACGATCGATGAAAGTAACCGCGATCGCATTTTTTTTACCTAAATACGCGTAAAGTAAACATCGATTCAAGTAAAAAAAAATAAGCAAATAGTTAAATAGTAAAAGTGAGAGAGATTAAGTAAAAGTATGCGATTTGATCAAAAGTTTTTTTACGAGCGAAAAAATCAGGTCGCAAACAGATCGTAAAAAAAGTGTCGATAGTTTTTGGCTCTTTTTATTTTGATTTCTGGAATATCGGTTTAACTGTTAGATATGGCTAACAAGATTTCTATTTTAAACGTGTCACTCGGTCAGTTGATTTTTCTCGATAATCCGTTTAGTTATATATCTTTTACATACTTAATTTACGCTGTATCAGCTCGCCTTACAATTAAGTAAATTAATAAATTTTGTTTTTAATTACTTTTTCACATTAAAATATAAGTAAAAAATTATATATCCAAAAATTGCCTTTTATAAAAAACTTAATGTGATGTACGGGGTTTCTATGAAAATACGTTATTTTGTTTGGTTTAAATAAAAAACATATTTTGTCAAAAAATAATTTTTATTTTATATACAGTATCAGTTATATTTTACTGATAATATATCAATTTTTAAAAAAATTTTATCAATAAAAATACAATGAGAAAAATAATAATTCGTATTATTTTGTTTACATCTTTACAAAATTTTCGTTGATTTTATCAAACAACTATTCACCAATGCAAATTTTCTTTTTAGACGGTTCTTTTAATTCACTATCAGAGTCTTTTTTATCACTTATCCTTTGGCTAAGGTTCTCAGCTTCATCAATGGCTCGTTTTCCAGCTTTACCACAACAGTAGGAATTTTTTATTAATGAATGACAGCACTTATAACCCCATTGATCTTCTTTCCAATATGAACCAAAAATTGTTGTGTGATTATTTATGAAATTATCTTCTTCATATCTTGATCGAATAACCGGTAATTCTGGCCCTTGGATAATCTAAAATTAAAATTGTCATTATTTTATCATATAAATAAAATTTAACACTATTTCTTATATAACACAATAATTACTTACATTTCCCATTCTGGAATACTCGACGTAGTCCTCTGTCTGAGCCAATAACAACGCAGGTGGAGGTGCATTAAGATGTTCCTCGCCACCATATTTTTTCAAAATCGACTCCAAATTTTTGCTTTTCATTTCCGTTTTCTTCTTATCGAACTCCTGTTTTAAAAGCTCAAGTTTTGTTGGCTCAGCCAAGAGATTTACTTTCATGCCCTTCTCCTGCGTATCCCAAGCAAATCTTTGTGTGGAGGCGTGATTTTGCGCATCACCTGTGAACCTAACAGCATTTTCACCTTCAAAATCCATCCTGTAATTAAAAAGATAGATGTTAATTTACGGTACTCTTCAACTAAATTAGTTATAAAGTAGTTAAATAATATCACAATAATAACTTACTCATCCTTATCCGTATCTGCATAAGGATTATCGCGCATCGATCGAGCTTTGGGGTCATAATAAGCTGAACTTGGATCAAGATTTCTTAAGTACTTGGCGGTGTCCTCGCGAATCCTGAGATTTCTTACGGTGATTCGCTGCTTACTGTCGACTTTCGTACCTGGCATGTACTCCACCTCATCTACGTATTTCTCCTCATCTTTATCCAAATTCTTTTCATCTTCCGATGAATGATCATCTTTGCTACTGAGATTCTCTTCTCGCAAATATTTTCTGACTTCTTTTACTTTCTGGTACTCTTGAATTACGGAATTATATTCCGAAACGTCGTAATTTTTATATGGATCGCGTTTGGCGTCCCACGAAATCTTCTGCCTTTCGGGTTGTAGTTTTTGATGTTTAAGCGTTGGTCTCTGAAAAAATGCTCATTTAAAACAAACTAGTAAAAGAATAAATAAATAAAAATTGAAAAACTTGACTTACCTCAGCTCCAATATACCACGGCACAGTTTTTATGTAATGTGGAATATGTGGATTGATATCCTTGCCATCTTCGTCAACCTCAGGTGCTGCAGTACCAGCTTTACGCGCTGCCTCGAGCTCCTTAGCCTTACGCCACTCCGAACGACTTTTCTTACGCGGCTTATCCTCGTAATCACTTGCATTTTTCAAAATCTGTGAAACCGATGGAGGGTACGACATTTTTTCTTCCTTGAATTCACACAGAAACACTTAAAAATCAAAGTGATCTTAATAACTTTTTACAAGATGCTATTGATTTGTAAAATTATGTCTACGAAAGCTGATGTATTTATTTTCTACAGAAGTGTATCGAATAAATGCAGAACAGTAAATGATGTGTTATTGTTCAAAATTCTTTTTATATTAATATAAACTAGGAGCGTTGGGGCGATTTTATTTATTGAATGTATTTAGAGAAAGAAGGGGTGATATATATCTTTTTGTTATGACACGTCTGAAGCGTCAACTAATTATACAGAAGGTATAGTAAGTTTAGCGTCGGTAATGTATATAGACGCTATACTGCTGATTGGCTCTATAGTACCAAGGGTAGAAAATAAAATGGATGGGGCGTGTCAAAAAATTATACCTGCTCCCTTTTCATGAGATAATTATTAATGCATATTTGACAATAAATGATAAATATTTAACTTTTTAAATAAAAATTAATACTGTTAGAAAACATTTTTAATAAAAAAAGTATATAAGCTCAATTTAACTAACAGAAACACCTTTTTTATAAACACAAATTTTATTTTTTGATTTATAACGTGTGTATGTTATTATCGTGAAAGTTATACGAAATCTATTTACTTTTCAAACTTACTTGCGTTGCTCTTCCATGTCATTTGATAAACATCAACTATATCCAATTAAAAAAAAATAAACTCTCACTTAGATTAAACTTTCCTTACTTTCTTAAAATCCAAAACTCCACCTTTAATACCAAACATCTTAACGATCCCAATAAAAAAGAGAAAAAATAGATTTAAAAAAAAAAACGATAGCGTAAAACGAGAGTCACATTTAACGCTCGAATAAACGTCAAGATTTCCGCAATGTCAATTTTTCTCTGCCCAATATAAAAGTAACAAAAATCATTGAGAGAAAGAAAGAAAAAAAAAAATCTTGTACGCTATATAGGTACAAGTCCAATTATATACATGTCTCTGTGTATATATATAAATAGTCGGTACTACTACCTGTGATCAAAGTAAAGATCACCGTACCTTGTAGATATAAAGTTAAGTCGAAAAACGGTATAATCGTTTTCGAGTCCGTTACACTTGTATATTTGAACATTTTTTTTTGCCATCCTCCAAAATCAGTGGAATTCGATCGTTGTAAGTTTGTTAAGGGTAATGTACTACTGCTGTTTTTTTTTTTTTTTTTTTTGAGAGGCTCGATTAATGAAGGTTGACTGGTGAGTGGATATTTTTGAATCGATCGTATGTTTTGCTCGTTTTCGTAAAATTGAGGTTTTGACATTTTTTTTTTTTTTTTGCATTGAGAAAAGAGGAAGTGTGGGTTTTTTGGTATAGAGATTTATTGGGAAGAGAAATTTGTGGGTGGGACGTATAGGTACGTGAGGTTAAATGAAATGGGTCATTGTTGTCGCGATACTTTAATTATCGAGAGCTCATTTTTTATTCTTAAATTTTTGTGGATTTCTCTTTTATTTAAACATAATTGTTTGAGAGCTGTAATAATGTTGAAGCTGTGAAATCGTTTGGTAAATTTGTGTAATAAATTAGCATAGTAATTTAGCTATTATTTTAAAGTCTGACATTTGATATTCAATTTTATGCTGCAATAAACCAATAATTTATTATATGATCAATTTGATTAATTTAAGTATCCAAATTAAACTATCTAAAATTAGAGAACCGATAAATGATCAAAACAATAAAAAAATAATTTATTCCACTAATTTTTATATGTACACTTTACCTAAATATAACTAACGGATTTTTACTTTTTTTTTTATTACAGATTTGAAATAATCGGCCCCGTGATGGTGTCGAGGCGGAAAATTCTCTCGCGCTCGCGAGACAATCTCGCAGACGCTCAATATGAACAAGAAGAAGAGGAAGATGTTTGGTACAATATGGACAAATTATACAAGGTAAAAAAAATAAATATTTTTTAATTTATTCTTTGTAATAATCGTACATTGATCCTGGATCATTTAGATCTTTAAAAAGATAGATGAGTATAAAAAGTTAATATATTTCTTTGGGAAATGATAGTCAATTAGTAAAACTTGATTTTTTCATGTGAGAAAGTCGATATATATATATATCGAATATATATTTATCAGAATTACCTTCGCGACATAGCGGTTTTTTTTTTGTCTTTAATTTTTATTTTTCTATTTATCTATCCGATCTCACGTCGACTAACACGAGAACAATTACAACTAGATTTACCAAGATAAGATTTTTATCTACCACGACAATCTACTTTGCTCAATCGTGCGAACAGCTGTTTACATGAAAAACTTCATATTTTTTTTCTTCTTTTTTTTCTTCATTTGTTGTTATATCCGCTAAGCGGATTTAAATTTGTAACTAACTGTATAGTCAATAGATATCATAACTCATTGAAAAACCAGTTTAATATTGGTCTTTGATTCTTTTGTTGTGTAAATGTGTATTAATAAATCACTATATTCATTGACCACCGACTAAGTCGTATATATTTACTCTATTAATCATTAGTAAAAGAGACATTTTTAAAAATATTCAATACACCTATTTATTTTTTACTTTCAAATTTCAATATATACTTTCTAATTTAAAAAAATTGATTATTCAGAATACAATTATCATTGTATCAATGAATAGTAATAAACAATATTACAATAAAAAAGAAAGAAAGAAAAAAGTAAGTTTATTGTGTATAGCAATTATATAAGTGGTCAGTAACCTCACCTTACTTACGTCAAACCTTTTATTAAAGAATCACGTAATTTTTTTTTGCAAAGCCTGGAATGCGAAAACATCGCGTGATTACTATATTTTGCAATTTTTAATTTTTTGAGGGCAACGATCCTACTTAAAAAAAATGAAGTATTTTAATCAATAGTTGAAAGTACAATGAATAGTAATAAAATTGTAATTCATCAATCGCAACAATATCTACTTAAAATAATCATAAAAATCTCACGCTATGACAATAACTCTAAATCTTATCCTCAATAAAAAGTCAATCACAAAAATATCACATCCTTTCGTCATCCCATTAATTTCACCAAGATATCCATACAATCTTCAAAAAAACATTCACAAGTGCATTTCAATACCCAAACACACACACAAACACATGTTACCATCATATAAAAAAAAAAATTATCTTTTGAAAAGAAGAGAAAATAAAAATAGTTAAACCATGACGGGTAAAGAGTAAATAGTCGAAAGCGAACTTCTTCATCTTCTCATCTTTTCTTATTGTCGACGCCTTATAGTTACAAACCTGTCCGCACACGAGCGAGTGAGTCTTTTACAAGCCGAATATTTTCAAGCGAGTAGTGAGAGAGAGTTTCGTGAAAATAATGACAGGGCTGCTTTCGTGCATAATAGGACCTCTATGTATATAGCAAGTGTAGTGAGTTCGTGTGTTCCGATTGGACTGATCTCTTTTTTTTCGTATCGGACTTAGCTTGTTGGTATATGGAACTTTCCATGTTAAAATGATGTATTAGAGAATAATGATTAATTTATTATTGATTTTTGTTAATTATTCAATACGTTTTTTTGTAACTAATAATCCAAATAAAAGTATTAAATATGTTTAATCAATAATTTTTATAATTTAAATACATTTAAAATTCGTTCGATTTCGATTATCATGAAAAGCTCCATATACATCCTATACAAGTATCAGGCGTCGAAAAAAAAAAAATAAATAACGTTAATCGTACACCATACGAGATCTTAATTTCGTACGTGATTGGCACGTAAAAGAGTATATATACGCTCTCAATCGAACCTCTTTCATTCCTTTTACATCTTTCTTATTTGATTGAGGGTTTCGTTCTAGCACCCATCCACGCAGCAGCAGATGGAATGCGGAAAGCTCGTTTTTTTTTTACAAATGTTATTTTTTTTTCAATGATTTTGTACTTGTATTTATTTATTCAAGATGTACAAGGATATTTCTTTTTTTTTTAGTTGGAGTATAAACTAATGTGAATATGATAGATTACTTGTAGCTACTACATCGGTTGTATATTGGGTGGAGTTGAAAATTATGGTTATTCGGAACTCGTTTGTCCATTTTTTTTTTCAATTTATTTTAAGAAGCAAATCTTACTAAACGATTTTTAATTCGATTTTAAAGAGTTGACGGTTGATTTTTTATTTTTTTTTTTGTATTACCAGGGAGGAAGCTGATTTGCAAATCGTGTAAATGTAATTTTAGTGTTGTGAAATAGTAATCAAAGTATATTATAATAAGTCACATTGAATTTTTTTTTTTAATTTTTTATTTAAATTGAATGGTAGAGTTGATTTTACGTAGTAAAAACATAGGTTTTTATAATGATTTGCAATCAATGTCTGAATAATAAAAAAAAAATATATCTAAATAAATGCAAACAATATAATGAAATTCCAATTACAGTATATGTATAAATATTATACAATGTCGTTCTTACAACATATATCGTAACTATATATTTAAATCTCATAAATGTTCTCAGACATTTTCATACAAATGATATTTACTCTCCAAAAGAAATAAAAAAAAAAATTTAATCATAAAATTACAATAGAAATCACAGACTATTGTCGTCTACATAATAATCAAACCACTTTTAGATAAAAAAAAAAAGAAAAAAAATTGGCACACATGGGTATATATAGATAGGTATATGTCATGTACTTAAAATAAAACTAAATATCTCAGAAATATATTACGTAAAAAAAAAAATAATAATAAATATATCGAGAGTTTGAAGTGATTATGCTATATTAAACGAAATTACTTTTTGATCACCTAAGATTACATACACACATGTATACATACACACCCATATTTATATACACACGCCGAAAAGCCTTTCATAATATTAAGTCTTCCGGGCTTGTTTCTGACTTTTCATCATCTCACGCGAGAAACTACATATACGTCGATTAATCATCACAACAAAAAAAAAGAAATAACGTAAATTACTTCAATAAGAACAACACGATAGTATTAAAATCGTGGTAGTTTGATAAATTATAATTTTCTTCAAATTAACATAACTACCACGCCCATATACATACCCTCAACTTAAATATCTCTCAAATTTCCAAATAACTTAAAATCTCATAAGAACAAGAAAAAAAAATCAATTCCACGTATCATCAACCCAAACAAAACAAAAAAAAAAAAAAACCCAAAAAACCCAAAAATAATAAAAAACAAACAAAAAAAAAAAAAAAAAAAAAAAAAAAAAAAAAAAAAAAAAAAAAAAAAAAAAAAAAAAAAAAAAAACAATCACGTTGAGCATCCAATATAATACAAACACCGAAGAGTTCAAATAGCCATACCAGTAATAAAAGTCGCGAAGAGGCTCTTTAGCAGAGTTGGTGATCGTAAAAATAACACTGTGGTGTAGACACTTTATATACTTTCTTATCCTGAGGGCAAACTTTAATCTCCGGAAGAAAAGGCGAGAATTTTACTTTCTTCGTGCTGGAACTAAACAATGTATCGATGTAACTTATGAAAAAGTTGTGAATAATTTTATTTTCATTAAATTTTTATCTAAACTTTAATTGATTTGTATCAGAGTTTGATGATTGTGTCTTGTTTTATTAACGCTTAATTTTATTTATTTATTAGTTTTTTTTTACATTATATTGACGAAATAATAAATGATTGATAAATTATTTATTACCTAGTGCCAAATCACTTGTGACAATCTTAACTTTGCCTAACAATAATCAACACTTTGTTAGATTATAAAAGCCTCTCCCTATATATTTTTTACCTTTTATAACAATCAAGCGTAAATTTAAAAAAAAATTTCAAGACAATTACAAGACAGTTCATCTAAGTGAAAAATTGAGGAGAATGGAAAATTCCATACGCATGTGTGTATACTGCATAAGTGTATAGGTATATATATAAGAGTAGGTGCCTTTCTAATAATCAAGCTGCAGCTATACGCATGTGGATATATGTACAAGCTTCATAACGAGAA
This sequence comes from Leptomastidea abnormis, assembly GCA_030522805.1. NCBI lineage: Eukaryota > Metazoa > Arthropoda > Insecta > Hymenoptera > Encyrtidae > Leptomastidea > Leptomastidea abnormis. The sequence continues at coordinate 81,357 of JAPYZE010000240.1, read as the reverse complement.
AGAAAAAGCAATAGCGTTTATTAAAAAGTTTGTACGAGTGTGTATGTATGTATGGAGTTCGCGATTATAAATTTTAGCATATACAGTGTGGCTAATATTTATTGGCCTACTTTGGTTATTTTTTAAAATGTTCCTGTAGTGATTGGATTTTTTTCTCTTCTATAAAGCGTTAAGTACGACTTGTTTACGTTATGTGCATAAATTTTTTTATTTTTGTAAAGTGTGGTGACTTGAATATAATTTCTTTTTTTTTTTAATTTTCTTTTTTTTTTTTACTTTTTTTTTTGGAAAATTCCGTTACAGGTTTATTGCGTGCATAGCGAAAGTCTTATATTTATATATTGTAAATTCAAACATTTGAAATGTTTTTCTTATGCAGTGTATATAGTATTCTATATATTTACGGGTGTAATTAAAGTAAGAGTATTTTTATAATTATTGCTCTAATCTTAAACTATTTAACAAAAAAAAATCTGGTAAAAATTAAAGCTTTCTACTTTGCCAAAAAATCAAATCAAAATTAATTAAGAAAAAAAAAATTAAAAAATTGAACTTAGCTGTATACGTACACAACCGATTTATTAACTCATCTCTTATTATTAGAAAAGCCTTACACTTTAAACTTCTAATCCAACTCTCTACACTTGCAAGTAACCAATACATCTCAACAATCGTCACCAAGTCCCATCACTCTCATCCCATCTTACATACAAACATCTCTTCATCCTCTTTTATATAAAATCTCTCTATACTACGGCAACATCAAAAGTACAACATCTTCCTCTCTTCCTTTTTCTTATACTTTACCCATCTGTACAGCACAGCAACATATAATCACAGCTGTTATTAGCCATATATATACCTATACACAAGCAGCAATACTCCAACCATACCAACATTTACGATCATTTTTTTTCTTCTCTCTCCTTTTTTTTTTTTAACGAGCATCGCTTTCTACAGACCTGTATACATATACATAAAGATGTTCAGTAAGGATATATCCTAACTTACATATTTATATATTTTTGTTCTTCTTTTTTTTGCTTACAGGATCACATACAAGAAGTACTTGACAAGTGGAATCAAATTGACGATGAGATTTGGGCTAAGGTCATTGTTTTCGAAAGAAATAGACGTGTTGCTAAAGCATATGCTAGGGCACCTGTACTTACTGTCAATGGTTCAAATGATGGTTTCGATGGTTTTAGGTAAGCTTATAATATGTGATTCTATTTTTTTTCTTTTTTTTTTATATCGTTTATTACCTGTTCTAACATCCTAGTCCTATAAAAATAAGAAAAATATTACAACAAAAAAAGAAATAAACTGCAAAAATTCAATAACAATAATTTTGATAACCCCAACTTCCAATACCAATAGTCCACGACAATTCTCATATACAATTTCTCCTATAACTACCATACCAACCCCCACTATAGTCATTACTACTATCCAACCATATATGTATACATACATACACTTGTCAAACTTGTATTACGTTCATACAACTCTAGCAAAAAAATAAGCAGGTTCCCAATAAAAAAAAAAGAAAAGGAAAAAGAATGAGAAAAACAACAACAACAACAACACGTGTTCCGAACAAATGAGCAAGTCGAGAGCGCGTTATATACACTTGTAATTAAATTGACAAAGTATGTACATATATACCTATATCGAATATAAAGTCTTAGCCTATTATGAGATTTTTTACGTAACACATATATATTGGCAATATAAGTGTATATAGTATGTATAGATTGTATTTTTTTCTTTTTTTTCGTAAGCCACTATACTAGCCGAAACAATTACAATCGGCAAACCTTCCTCCACACTATATACTCGTTGTTGTTGCATTGGGTGGTTATATCGCATCTATATCATAATTCGAAACGTTATATACGTTGATTATTTTCAGGGCGTTGGCTTTTTTTTTATACTCTCACTTTATGTACGTATATATACAGGTAGTTATAGAGTATAGGTATAGGTATTATAAACAGAAGCACCCATATATTGGCTTCCGTATATAAACATCCAATGTTGTATACTTTATATATATACAAACATACAAAATTTTTTGTACAACAACCATAATATGATGTCGCGATATCTAACAACTTCCATCCCCTGCTGAGAATATCATTTAGAGATCCTGGTATTTTATATATATTATATACAATTGACTATATACATACATACATAAAGGTAAGGTGGATACAAAAAAAAAGAAGAAGGGGTGTATGAATGTGTGTCTATGTAAGAAAACGCAAGAATCGTGACTTCCTAGATACTACGACACCCGTAATCGATACTTCCTTCTCTCTATATATGTGTACCTTACTCCCTCCTTACTTTTTTTTTCTTTACTGGTACTGCTTGTTTATCACTTTTTTTTTCTTTTTTTTTTACTATTTTACTATTTCTATCTTCGTCTTATGATACTTATATGTATGTGTGTAAGCATGACGATAAAATCTTATGGGAATCGATGGCTGATTTGTTTTTGAACACGTGTGCTATGGGTTTATGAGGATATGTATTTATATATACTCTTTCTTTTAGCGTGACGATGAGGGTGTATATAGGTATATAGATATATATTAGAAAATTGCTGCGATATTTTCGATTGGATGGTTTTTAGTGAACATCGTTTCGAACTTATAAATGTATATAGTTATAGGTTCTCGTATACTTTAAAAAATCGACAACTAATCAATTTGAAAAAAGATCTCGCATGATATAAAAAAATTATATCGTTATATAGGTACCTATATACGAATTAACTGTTAAAACCAAACTCTATACCTGTACCTTCTACTGAGACTTACATAAATCTATACTTACTCACTAACTCACTTGAAAAAAAATATTTTCGTTGTTACTCTAAATTTGTGAGTGTATCTATATATCTCTGTCCACTCGTTAAAATGTTACGTCAATCTCTTAACTTGTTTTCTAACAATACTATATCCTCTCTTTTTCCTACTATTTTTCTATCAAACCGTTATAAATTGGATAATAATAAAAAAAAAAAAAAAAAACAAGTATAAGAAATGTATAGTCATCATTTAAATATTCACGAATCATATCATACATAATTTTTGTAACCATACAATTTTAAATTTAAAATCCAAAAATTTTCATCCATCAATTTATACAAGATAACTCTCTTATGTTAGTTCTAAAACTTATACTTATAACTTTACTTACTCTGAAACTCGATGAAAACGTTAATGGAGATATACGTACACGATATATCCATCGCTTTCACTCAGCTTATACATATATAAACTCAACTGCTGCTGATTTTCGCCTACACTTTTTTTCTTTCTTTCTTTCTTTCTTTCTTTCTTTCTTCCATGTGCTACTATATCTTCAAGAACTGCCATGTGCGAATTATATAGCCGAACTATATGTGTTATATATACACATAAGGAAAGTCAACCTTTCTAAATCGATATATAGACACATATATACCCTATACGTTGGTGGATCTTTTAAGGTTTTTCTTGAGTAATTACATGTATACGAGTTTATAGTATGGATCTTTTCTTTTTATGCAACTGTGTATACTTAATACCATTTTTTTTTATTTTAGAAATTTGTGTGTGTGTGTGTGTGTGTATTATTATGTGTGTGTGTAAGTCTCGTTAAGTTTAAAATTGGTGATGAAGGAAGTTGTTGGAGGGTTAAGTGATGTTTTTTTCGGTGATGGTTTTTGAGGTTTAATTGATGATGCGCTGAGTTAAGTGATGGAGGGAAAGAAGAGAAGATGATTTTTTTTTTTGGGATGATACTTGGTTGATGGTGATAAATTGCAATTTCCGGGTTTGTTTGAGAGATTGGATAACATATATGTATATTTTACGTGTATATAGCTATGCATTAATTATTTATAATTATTATTTGCTGATAGTTTAAAATTTAAATAAAAAAAAAGATGGGATATGTTATTATTTGCTTGTTTCCAAGGTCGTTTAGTCCTTACAGTAATTTTTGAATTTTGCAAAAAAAAATTAATTATCCTCTACATATCTCCAATATTCCATTATACAATTTACCACCTCATCTGTAAAATCACAAATCCTCCTAAACTCATCATCTAATATCCTTATACCTTCATAAAATCCTTAAATACTTCAATTTTCCTAAAAAAACCTTAGCATAAAAGTTGTTAAGACACACGACCTCGTAAAAAAAAAATAGTGGTGAAACTGCACGAAAGCGCCTGCGTTCCCGATTTCTGTGATTGCTACCAAGTTTATATGTATGTATATGTATATACTCAGGTCACGTTCCGATTAACAGAAGAAGGGAGTCTTAGATGATGATGTTGACGATGACTGTGTTATGAGGAATAAGGAGGAGGGTAAAAAAAAGGGTAATTGGTAGAATTCGCGGCCGATCTTAGTAGTTTCCGTATAGTATGATTAGTGAGAAAGAGAGAAAATAGAGGAATCTTGTATGATTATTTGATGTGATTTTCCGGAGAGACTTTCACGTACATGTATACGTGATATTGTGGTTGGAAATTTTTGTAATTTTCTTCTTTTTTTTTTATGTATGAAGGAAATAGATGATTTTATTATATGGAAGTATGTATGTTGGAATTTGATAGATTACGAAATTGATTGTTTTCTTACCTTGTAAATTCTAGTTATTTTGAAACAGTAAATTAATTAAAAATTCAAAAAGCATCTCACCTTACCACACATTCTCATTCCTTTTTTTTCTCTTAAAAATCGAATACATACCACGTTATTACATATATCCCCCCCGGCAAATTTCAAAAAGTAAAAGTCTCACACACATACATCAAGAATTTCTAAAAATTCCAAAAAAAAAAAAAGAAATTAATCCTTGCAATCTCTTAAATATATTAATAATATATCGATATTGCATCAGTCGAAAAACACACACACGCGACATTATTTTGCGCAACATTAAATAATGTACTCTCCTTTTTTTTATTTTTCAAATCTCAATATATCTATCTCATACCAAAAATTACCCAATACTCATCCACATATCCAGTGACTAATCGTCCTATACTGACATTATATTCGCAACTATTTCACAGAAAATAATCCCCTCCTCTCCTCTTCTTCATCTTCTCAATATACATATAATATATAACGATTGATTAACAGAGAACATAAATCCACATCATTTCTAATTTTTTTTTTTTATTTTTCCAAAAAAAACAGGATAGGCCTATGCGGCTTTGACAATCCAATGAGAGACAGTAAAACCGAAGAGGCGAAAAGACACATAAACCAAGGCGTCAAGATTAAGATGGACGAGCAGGGTAATATATTGATAAAACGACTTTGCAAGAGTAACGTATATGTTAAACCAACTAATCAAGAAGACAATGCTATTGGTGCTGAGATAATACGTAACTCACAAGGAGCACTAGAGCATGAGAAACCTGGAAAGGTAATAGATATTGATATATTATGTTTATAAGAGGATGACTAATTTAGATTAGTTTAAGAGGAATAATATATTTTTATTTTTTAAATTTTATTTTTTTATACAGCTCTTCGACATGAATAAATTTCAAACGAATTTATCACGAGAAACGAGGCGAGCTTATCCTGACCGAAGAAGATTAGAAACTCAATGTTTAAGTGCAATTGTTTTTGTTCGTATGGAAGCTGATATATTACAGTGTCCTGTATGGGTACTTATTGTCAATGTTGTTGGTTTGGATATGCTTAAATCAAAGCTACCACCAGGTAAACATTTTTTTTTTTTTTTTTTTTCATTAAATTTTATAAAGTATTTTGTGATGTTTAAATACTTTCTTGCGACTAAAATAGTAAGACAAACCTTGCAAACTAACAATTAAAAAAAAAAAAGAAGAAAAAGAATAAGACACTTTGCGCCTAGCACGACAAAAGAATAAGCAGGCCGCTCGTGCCCAGTCGCATACTCCTTCTCACCTTCCTATCCTAATCTCCAAGTATCCCCATGATTACACCCAAAACCTCATCATCGTCATCATCATCAAAAAAAATACAATCACGATTCATCCAACCCATTTACATTCATCATTCTTTATTTATTATTTACAGTCCTAGCACTCCAAAGGCCCGTAGACATAAAAAATCGACCACGTATACCAATACCAGACGAAGATCCATACAGCGTAGCTGGTTCGTCAGGACCATCGGACAGTTTGGTAACATCAAGTCGCGATCCAATATACGTTGCTTATAAACAACAAAAACAACAGGAACAACAACATTCTCAGCATCAAAGATTATCTCATCGTCGTGGTGAACGTCCGCCAAAATTACCACCACGTGAAAATCTTTATGGGCATGATATACCTAAGGTGAGAAAATTTTTTTTATTTTTATTATTGAGAGTTTTTCTTAAACATATACACACTTGGTATTCGTGTTTCGTTTTTTTTTTCAATGATTATGCAAAAACTACGTTGTGTCTATATAGAATGTTGCTTTCTATTTCGCGATGTTTCATAAACTATTAAAATGGAAAGGGTTAGTTGAAAAATAAAGTCGAGGTCGGTATGCGCATTTAATATTTTTCAAAACTTGTAACGTAAATGAAAATTTCAAATTCTCCAATAGACAGAAATTTATGAAAAGAAAATGAGGATATGGAACTCATTAGTCTCGACGTTTGTACAACGTGTAACTTGCTTGCTTCTTCAGCGCTTCTCAATTATATCTCGCGTATTACGTTCTCCCTCCCTTTTTTCCCCTATTCTACACTACCCATTTTTCGCCCCCGTAAAATTAAATATTTAAGACAAACCTGGTTATCTTACATATAAAATAATAACCCAAAGCCTTTTTCTTTGTATACCTAATTGTCATATTTTTTTTGTGTATTTTGTATTTCAAGATGCCGAGGCAGGTTTACGTTAAGGTATGTTTCCATTGGAATACTTTTTTGATTGGTTTTGTTTTTTTGTTGTTGTTCCTATCACAATCCTATAATCACCAATTGGAAAAAAATGCACTTGCACAAAAAAAAAACGCATGCACACAAAAATATACACACGCAATATCGTTTCCTTTTCTTTTTATTTGCACTACGAGAATTTTGTTATAAATTTAGGAATTTTTTTTTTTAAATTCACGATGCACATTTTTTTTCATTTTCACGATTAATTAAATGTTAATTGCACTGTTGTTTGGTATATTTAACAATTATATAGTTTTTGGTTATTTTTTTTTTAACGGATTTTTGTTGTTCATATGACCTGCCTCGATCTTATAACGTTTATCGTTTAATATAATGATTGAGGAGAGTTAGAGAATTTAAAAAAAAATTATTTCTTTTTTAATTTGTTTTTACAGCCGGATTATGATGATATTGAAGATGATTATGTTACGGGTTCAATGAGAGCACCAATTGTTGATGATAAGAAGAGTAAAAAGGAAAATAATAAGAAATATGGTGAGTATTGTTGTTCTATATACTATATATTTAAAAATTTTTTTTCTTGTTATATTCAATGAGTATTGCCAAAGTGTCATTTAAAATATTAACATAAGTATGTATATTTAAATATATGCACAATTGAATATTAAATAGAGAAAGAAATGCGGTTAAGTGTTAAGTGTATAAAAAAAAAATGACTAAAAAAAATTCTTAGGCGCGACATGTATTATTTACAAGTCAAAAAAAAAAAAAAAAAAAAATTATGTCAAGTGCTCTCGATAATTTTTGCAGAGTAATTTTTTACAATCTAAAATTCGTAACCCACATTACACTTACGCAATATTAAAAAAGAAAAAATATCCTTGTCTAAATAAAAAAAAGATAATTTCTTTTATAAACATAATGTCACTATATCCAAACATTAACATAAAATAATACATACAAATCTCAACTAAATATATTTTTTTTCTTTCAATTTTTCAGACGATCCATACTACTGCGGTCTCCGTGCTCGCGTACCAAATTTTGTAAAAATGGCAAAAAGCAACGGTTTACATCCATCAGATCGTCCGGTAAAATTATCATCATCATCAGCAGCAGTAGCAGCATATGGTCATACGACAGGTCGCGGTACAATGCAATCACATCATCATCATCACCATCATCACGGGGCTTATGTACCCCAAAATTATCCAGTATCACATTCACAATCAGGACAGATATATGGACATCATGTAGCTCCTGTTACAGGATCGTCTAAACGGCCGCCTATTATGTATCATGCTAGGAGCTTTGAAAGTGGACTCGGTAAGTATTGTTGTATTTTTTTTTTATTGGTGACTGGGATGATGTATTGGTTTGATTTGTTTTTTTTTGTTATGGTAATTGTAATTAGTGTTCGGTAGGATATCGATGAATATAACGATGATTTGTTATGAGTGTTACTTGATGAAAACGAGTTTGTCGATAAGAGTAACTGCTAATTGACGTTGACAATTTTTTTCTTTTTCTAATCCTGTTTGAATGATCAAGCGTGACGTTTTTATTGTAGTCGTCATTAGAACGTTGAATTTAAGTTGTCGTATAAAAATGACGAGGTGTTTTTTTTTCTTGTTGTTGAAGTGGTGGGTAACCAGAATTACGATACTTGATCGTTAGGTAATATTGTTGTTAATGGCTTAGGCAATTATAAAGTCCAAACTTGGCGATACGATTACGGGATGCGTTTTGTAATTTATTTGGGAATATACCGATATATATATATTTTTTTTTAGCTTAAAATAATCGGTATAGGATGAAATGCTGCGTTCGGTTCAATAGCCCTGAATTTCAAAGGCTATAATTTAAAATTTTTTAGCCGACGCCAAAAAGTAATTGTAGCGTTATCGATGTGTATACGCAAATTTCTTTGCTCTGCTGTAATTTTTTTTTTTTTTTGTAAAATAATGAATATTTTATGGGCCGGATATTACGAAATAAATAAGCGGTCTTCTTCACGATGTTTCGTAAATTACCAAAGATTGAGAATCTTTAACCTCCTACAACGTAAATGATCTTAAAACCGTTTATTGAAAAAAATTTTTATGGATAAAAAATCGTCGTTTAGTTGATCATAATTCTACATTTATGGGTATATAATACTTAAATTTGAAAATAATAAACTCGAGTATTCTTGCTCAAGATTCATTAATTCTAATAAATTTTGTGTATTTTTATTTTACAGATTCCGACGATAGAATCGATTCTCCATACAATCACATTTACGGAAGGTTACCGATCCCGACGAGAGGCGTTATACCACCAGCGCCACGAGCCATGTTCATCGGCGAATGGGACTAGAGATTAAGAATAAAAAGATTTAAAAAAAAAGCAATTACGTCTGTCTATCTTTATCTCTCTTATTTTTATTTTTTTTTCTTAAAAAACGACCAATACTTACGATACTCCCGTCTTCCTCTTTTTTTTCCTACCTCCAATACTTTCTCGCTCTCTTACTATAATTTGTACCTATGCGATACTTGTATATTGTTAATGTACTCCTTGAAATACTCAACTTTCTTCTTTTAATAACGGAGCGATAGTACACGTGTCTCTCTATTTTTCCTCATTTCGTACTTTTTTTCCCATTATCTTTATTATGTCTTATTGAGATTTTTATAAAGTCGTTGTAAGCATTATCGAATGTACTTAATATCTTTTTTTTTTTTTATTTCGTACGTCTATTGAAGAAGAGAAATTGTAAAATACTAGAAATGTAAATTGTTAATCGTATCATTGTAATTCTTAACGAGCATGAGGAAAGAAACCCTGAAAAGAATGAAGACTAGTGTGCCATGTCATATGGAAGAACAGTGGCAAAGCGTTGACTCTCTTCTCACTCGAAAGCGAGTCGATTAATAAGACATTATATATTTTTATTATTATTTTTAAGATGAATTATGGATTAAGATGTTTTTTTTATTTAAGTCAAGCGAATTATTTTTTAAACTTTGATGAGAAATAAAAATATACTTTATACATTAATAAAAAGCGTATACTTTCAGTGTGAATAAGAAAATAATGCACAGATATACATAGGGTTAATGAAATAATGTAAGTCTTCAGATTTTCGAAAAACTTCGATGAAAAAGTTATATATTTATAATCGTTCTTAAAAAAATTCTTACAACTTACAATCGTAGACACATGAAGTATGTGTATAATGTGTGTGTGGTGGTGCGTTGAACAGCAGTAAAAAAAAAATATGCGTAAACACTTTGATAGTGTATTTTATAAAAAAAATATAATAGAAACTATCTGTTTTTTATCTCTGGAGATTCAAGAATAATGTAATTTTGATTAGTATTTAAAAGGAACTAGTAAAAATTGTCAGTTTCCTCGGTTTCTCAAGTCTTTCACTTTGTAAATGCGAACGAGCCAGTGCTCCGTCGTGTAGGCCTCCTCGAGAGTAGTAAGCTCGAAGTCCTTGTTACCGATTTCCATGTTCCTTACACGATCATAACCTGATGGTTTTCCTAAATTCGAAAAAAAAATGAATTCGATTAATAATTCGACAAAACTGACATTTTTATAAGTTACATAAAAGCCCACACGTGTAAGAATAAAATAATGATAATAATAAGAACGTAATATGTATATCTTTTGCGATAAAACCGATAAACTAATAAGCCTTTGATTAACAAAGTTTATGAATATATGCTCCAGATCTAAAAGATCTAAATGTCTTCATTTTTTAAGTTGAATAAAAGCACTTTGTTTTTATAATTTACTCATAAGTGTATTTGCATTTTAAAATAAAGTTACATGCATTAGAAGATAATGTTGCTTTACTGCGCTATATTTCGATTTGTAAAAATAATAATGTTTTAAGTTAATTTAGGAAAAGAGATGTTTTATTACAATTTATTATTATATTGCTTATGTAATATAACAATGAACATTATGTTTATTTCGCAAGAGTATTGCAATGATCATGTTGTGTACTTGTAAATCTTATGAACTTTTTTTTATAAGCTTAAGTCTTTAAAAACAATTGTAAATACATACGTTTATGAAATATAAGTTAATTGAAAAAAAAGAGTTTGTTTATCTTACCTCCTTCTGTATACACCTGACCGAATCTGTAGTAGCACATTTTGTACATCAGGCAATTAAGTAGCGTAGGAGTGCCTTCTTTGTCGACTCGGAACTCACCAGCGGGATTGTAATAATCCCACTCCGATATCGACTTTCCTTTCTCCGTGCTGCCTGCGATCCTCACCATCCATAAGAATTTATTGAGATCTACACGTAATCAAATCAATTATAAGTACAATTTTTCTTACTTGAATTATTACTAAAATAAATTTTTGATAGCTAATTGTATTGAGAAAACTTTACTTTCTAAAAATTAAAATCTTATCAGCTATATTTCTTAACAAAATCTTACCATCTGATGAATATCCTGTCAATCCACCAAAGATAACAAGAACGTAATTAACATCGAGCTCCCTCATAATTTCGTAAGACTTTTCTTCGCTGCTTGCCATTGCTTGGCCGACCCTCGAAATGTGAGTATTGTTCCACGTATTATTGTCCACTAATATTGTACGATTTGCCATTGCTGTTATTTGGTACCCATAATCCCACCAAGACATCACTTTTGCATCCTTTGATATACGAAAAAATTAAGATTTGTGTGCAAAAAGTTATAAAAAAAAAGTATTTTAAGTATAAGAAATTGACATACCTCTGGAGTATTCATACGCAACCAGTAGTAGGCCTCTCTAAAATCATCGAATATCATTCTTCCGCCATCTGGAGATCGAGCCGATAATACAATGCTGGGTGAACTGTAAGCTTCAACAGTGACCCATGTACAGTGGTAAGTGTATGAGCAGAAAAGGACGCACATTACGACAACAAACAAGGTCGCAATCTAAAAAAAATATATAATTAATTTGATTTATTGATAATAATGATAATAAATAAAAAATAAAGTTTAAAGTGTTAAATTTTTATGTAATTATTTCAAAATTCTTAATTAAAATAAAAACTCACTTGACTCCTTAAAACGTAGTTGCTCTCAAACTTTTTCGCCTTTTTATCAACAACTTTTGCACTATCAATGTCTTTCATGTATTTAAGAAGAAGTGAGGAAGCACCAATTCCACCCAAAATACACATTACAGGCGCCAGCACCAACATTAATCGCACCATTACACCCTAAAATCAAAATGTGCCTATGTAATATTTTATATTTTATGAATTATAAATTGAAATATAATTGACTTACAGCAAAATAAAGACTTGTAGCTCCATATAAAATTAAAAATATATTTGAATCAGTCAGTTTGGAAAAGCAAAAGTAGAGACCAGCTGGAAATAAGAACACTAAGATCTGGAGATCAAAGTAAAAGGAACTCCAAGAAGTTGGCTGATGTTCCGAGACGGATGCGATAATTGGAATGTGATTTTTTGCGTATGAAGGATCTAGTAACGAGTAAAATCTTCCGGTCCACGGTGAGATTTTCCCTGTTATTGTCAAAACTGCCCCGACAATGAATGATACGATTACAGTCGATATAATAAGTCCTTGGAAAAGCACATCAAAATCGTTTTGCGTCAGTTTACTGCGCAGGTAGTCGACTAAGGCATGTATTTGGCACAAGCCAAAAACGACTATTGCCTGCAAAATAAATTTTTACATATTATTAAACGTTTTAATATTCCTGCTGTCTCTCAATTACAGCAACATATTAGACTTACAAGCATATGCTCAGAGCTCTGAACAGGCTGGAATCCCACAAATGGAATTTGCATAGAAAAAATTGTTCCCAGGCAATATAAAATGCTATATGCGACATATATTCTATGAGAAAAGCGTCCCGTCACCATCAATGTCAGCACATGAAGTGGTATGAGATTAATTAGGAAGACGTAGCCTCCCCAGGATGAGACCATGTAAAAGTACGCGAGTGCAGTGCAGGTCGACCAAAAAATCGCTCCTGTCTTCACAGCTTTTATCCACACATAGTAGGTAAAAAGCATACAAAATATGGCAATACCTTCATTGTCATAAGAACCAGCAACAGACCTTGAAATATATCCTGGGACAATGGCAATCATTGCTGCGGCAAATAGTCCTGAGGCAGAGTCCTACAAAGCAATTAATTTTATTAACGACTAAGAACTCTTATGTTTGAAAATTAAAGTCAAATTATAATACCTTCAATTCCTTAGTGAGTAAATATGTTACAATTGTTGTGAAACTTGAAAATAAGGGTGCCAGAAATACACAAACATTCCTGATATCTAAAGTAATATTCAGTAATTGAGCTAAGTGATAGAAAGCCGCAGAAGTCACCATAAGTCCAGGATATATGGTCCCTAAATTAAGAAAAAAAATTAATAATTATTTTTAATCATAAAATATTGAATAAAGGTATAATGAAAAAATATTAAAACTATAAATACCTCCAATAATTCTGCCAAGTGGATACCAAACACGATCATCAAACCAGTTTAAAAAATTATAAAAGCCTTCTTCTGATAAATATTTTGTTGTTCTGTAGTTAAAGTATGGATCAAACTCATGAATAACACTTTCAAATTTTAAAACAGAAAATAAACGTGTTGCGAATGCTGGAAAAGAGTAATAAACATTTATTATATATTGTCTAATCCTAATTCTTAATAAATTAAACTACTTGAAACAATAATTATTAAATAGATTAAATTGCAATTTTTTAAATAAATTTACTCACATAGAACTGCAGCACACGAGAGAATAGTCAGCTTCAGAAGAGTTTCCTGCTTCTGTGCGGACATACGTAGTCCTTTGGTCTTGAGTAAGCCTCCCATGGCTGAGCTGCAAATCACAGAAACCATTAATTCACATCATCCACCATTAAAAAATCAATCAATATCTAAATCTTATTATTAATTATTTCACCACCCATCAATAATAAAGAACCTATTCCTCTAAAAAAAAACATCTCAAACAAAAAAAAATCTCAATAACACTACTATAATATACCTTGAACTCCAAAATTCACCTCAAGGCCACACAATCACAGCAATATCACAGCAAGAAGAGGTGTATGTATCATTGGACAATAAAAAAAGAATACCTTTGAAGGCATGCGTGCGCGTATGGAACAAGTGTATATAATAAGTATATAGGCGAGAAACGATAAAGCGCGGAAACTGACCACGTCTGCAGATAATACTCAATGCGGGTAGTGGGCGTGATGAGAGGGGGGAAGTATAATAAGCAAGGGGAATTGAAAATATATATTGTGTACCGGCCGGCTCGCGTCGGCGCGAGTATAGCATGCTTTTAGATATTTGTATCTTACTCACATTTGGTGCTTTTATCTATATTGAGTGCTGCAGTTCTCCGTTGCAACTGGGAGTACAGTGTTTTTTTTTTTTTTATCTCAGATCATGAAGCTGAGACTATTATAAGGTTTGTTTGTTTAGGTATCAATCCTTGATTCGTCTCGCTTGATGATATTTGATGTATAAAAGGATGGATGAGACGTGCGCGAGTGCGTGCGTGGGTGATTTGTGACTGTGTTCTGTTGGCGAGATGCTTATGACTTGACCGAAATGACCGAACGAGAATACTCGATATGTATTATATCGAGAACTGGCGGGAGTATCGAATTTTGGAAGGACGAGGTGATCGATCCTTAGAGCGGGATGATTTGAATTTTTTTTGGGGAGGATGAAGTCCTTGAGTAATAAGTTGTATTTTTTTTTGAGATTGTTGATTTTGTGATTGTATAATATAATTATACAGTTTACGTGAAGATATTATCAACGTTAGAATATTTTGAAAATTGAAATTAGATTTAAATTTTGAGATAACGTGATTTTTTAAAAGAACTAGTTGTTACAAAATAGTTGCGTGTCGAAGATTATTGCGATCTGTTAAAAACTTAAGTAAAAAAATATGCAAGTTACTGCATATTATAATTTCTTTCAAAAAAAGTTACTATTAATTTCTGTTTAAAATAATTGCGATGAGTTTTATAAATTACTAAAAAAATATAATTAATGAAACATTGGTTGATAATAAAAAATAAAAAAATTATAGTAAAAACTCAAAAAAACTGAGATTTAAATATTTTTAAAAAATCTATGGAAGCTTAGATTTTTGTTTCAAAACCGATCGACTATTTGCCTAGTAATAGTATACACACGAGTTGCTTGCTGTAAATAGTTTTATTTTTGGAAACAGACTAAACAGTCTTTCAAATCGGTTTCACGAACCAATTTTCTTAAACTTCTCCCCTATACTATATAGACTGGATTTTTAAGTATCAGTAAAATTTATGTTAATATTATATAGTGTTTGTATTAAATTAAAAGAAAATTCATAGTAACTATTATTTATTGCAAATCATATTCTATATTACATTTTATATTCACATCTCGAGAAGTTTACTTTTGACTGAAGTAAAAGAGACAGAGATTACTAAAAAAACACATGGCCAGTTTAGTAGTATATTAAAATCAAATAATTTCTGAAAATATCAGTTACTACAACTGCACGTGCTTCTATTAATGTATATACAAATAGAAAATTTTGACGATTTTCAAAACCTTGACTATTATTATATATGCATCACTCAAAATGACTATTTTATACGTTTATTTATAAATATAGTTTTAACAACCATTCAAGTCATGATTTAGTTTTTATATTTCATTTAAAAAAATCATGACCTACTCAAAATTTATCTTTTTTATCTTAATATATATGTCAACTTTCCTATTGTATACAATATGTAAATAAATACGTAAATTCATTGTTACAGTCTTACAGTAAACGTTGACACATAAGTATATGTTATAAGAAAGAAAGAAAAAAAACAAGCAATAATGCGTTTCTTTGTGCTTGATCAAGTTTAGCATTTTTATCTTTTCTTTATTCTCCTTACATTTGTATATATCGTCTTATCGGATATACTTTTCTTTTTCTTTATAGTCTGTTTTCAATCTTGTGGTCCATATGTGCGTCTACATTTTTTTAAATCTGTACAACCAAGAAATTTTTTAAGAAATTTACAGTAATAAAAAAAATTAGATTCGAATAATTTGGAATTAAAAATTGAATTTAAAATAACGAATTGAACAACCGTCAAATTTGTCAATTTAAAATAATCTAAAACAATCTCAACAAAAAGAAAATCAAGATTATTAGGATTTAATAATTTTCAAAAAAAAAAAAATCAAAACTCATCATTGTTATACAAAAGCTTTGTCTGAGTTTTGTGTTGCATATACATTCTTATCAGTATAATCATATACATATGCATCTATATACACTCTTTTTTTCATACAGACAAAAAAGAGAGACGTAAGCAAGTGAGAGACAAAGTATTATGATCAAGCTAGACTAAAAAGAGGGAGAGGAGGAGGAAAGAGTAACTCTCTCTTGTCGCACACGACACACGAGTCTATATATCTTTCCTTTTCTTACTTATGCATTTTAGAATATATCAAACGTGCTCTTTCTCACTCTTCTGGCCTACTGCTTGTTCTTATTACAGCCATATATATATATCGGACGAGAAGATAGAAAGAGAAAGAAACATATTGTACACTTTTACAACGCAGAGAGGCGCACTTCCGCGTTAACGCGGCAAAGGACACTTGGATCATTGCAGCTTCTCTGGATTTTCTCTAATAATATAAGATAGAAGTGCATGGTGTTTGTGTGATTTTTTTTTATTATACCGGTGCATCATTACGTCCTTATACGGTAAGGACTAAAAAATCACTACCCGCGACTAGGACTACAGGCTAGAACATCATACGATACACAACAGTAGCAGCAATTGAGAAGATATATTAGTGCGACGTAGAAGTTCACCGCAGCTCTCACAAGTGTAGATCAGCCAAAAGGTAAAGTTCGCGATTATACCGGTGCATCAGTTTTACTTGGTACTGAAAGTTTTAGGAAGTTGTTTCGTCGTTTCGTGTAAAAACATGTTGGCCTTAGTAATTTGTGATTCGTAGTTAAAAACAAATTTTTGATTGTCTTAGAAATTGTGTGCTTATATTTTGTTAAATCTTGTATACTTGTTAGAGAAACTTGTGTCTTTCATCTTTTTCCCGCGTGCATAAGACAGTGATATTAGTGTTCTCTTTCTCTTTTACTTGTCATCCATTTATTTTTTTTCTTTTTCTATTCGATTCTCTTTTTTTTTTTATTTTTTCTCGTTTTCGAGAAGACGTCGGTGCTTGACAAGCTACTCCATGATTGGTTAAGGTTAGGATTGCAACATAACCTCCATTCAGAACATTCAACTTTGCACGTATACGATATGTAATTAGTGTTTCTTACGTTTTGTTAAAAAATTGATTATTTTTGTGTTTTCTTATCTGTTTTTGGGATAAATATCGTATGTATTTTTTAAATTATTATTAACTAAAAAAAGTGCGTGTTACTTGTATAGTTTCAAGATCAAATATTGCAGTTATTGGAAAGTTTTAAAATTCAAAGAATTAAAAGTCCAAGTGTACAATTTTTTTTGTAAAAGCTATCTCTCTGTCTCTTTTCGCGTTTACTAATCTAATTTAAATTTTTTATTCTTTTTTTAACATAAATCGACCTAACTCCGCGTATAAGACCTTTAGACCTGTCATTAATTGTCTTCTGCTGCAAAGAGAAAGAGAGAAAGAGAGAGAGAGCACCTGCATTCTCTTCAATTAGCTTGCAAACCGAATATTTCTTAGAAAAGCTTACTGCATCGATCAATCTATTTCCTGTAAAATCCAAATAATAAAAAAAAAATTAAAAATCACGCGAGTCTCTTATACATTTACAGATCAGTATATAAAACGCGCGGTTCCGCATCAGTACTTTTTTACATTCAGATGTGATGTGACTAGAGAGAGAGAGAAGTTGGAGCAAGAGAGGGAGGGAGGGAGGAAGAATCAGGCTATACAGATCACGTATAACGAACGACGCAATAAGTAGGCGGGCTCGGAGTCTTTGCCTTACTTATACTGCATTTCTCTGCTTGTAATAATATATAAAAGCTTCTGTATAATCGTGTCATATCATATTGCCGCATGGTACTTTAATATCGCGAGATCTGTTAGTTTTTTTTCGTCTGTCAGGATCTAACATAATAAAATAAATTTGAAAAAAAAAAGAAATGTATTATAATCTGTATTTCCTTTTTTAGGCGTACATGCTGAGAGAGGAGCAGGAGGAGGAGGAGGTGAAAGAAACTACAGAGGCAATATAACAGTATAAAAAGGCACCGGTAGCAGAAGAGGACCGGATATAGACACACACCAATTCAAGGAGGAGTAGTTAAATTACAGCAAAGAAATCCTGTTTTTTTTTACAGACTGAATAGCTCCTTTTTTCAAATCTGCAACGGTGATTTGGAGCATATTTATTAGCCGGGGTACTGGATGCCCGCCTGGTTCTCTTGCGTGTCTATAAAACGAAGATCAAGAGCAAAAAAGCACGAGTGAAAAGGCAAGGGAGAGAGAGCGGAAGAGCAGCCGCGGACACGTCGAGTATAGCAGCAGGAGCAACGACAGCAGCAGCAGAGAGAGAGCGGACTCGAGGAGAGGAGCAGCAGCAGCAAGCTCATACAGCAGAGAGCATCAGCAGCAGCGGCACATAGCCAGCGCGTGCTGTGCGCGTGCGCAGCTCCTGCGCACGCGGCCCGTACTCTCCATTCGGAAAACGTCGGCCCGGTCCGAGCTCTCTCTTTCTCTCTCGCGCATAAAGAGTAGAGCGAGGTGGTGGAGGAGCCAGCGGCAGCAGCAGCAGCAGTAGCTCCAGCCTAAAGTAGGAGCGCCTGCGACGACGACGACGACGTCGACTACCACGAAGTCGACGACGACGACGGATGAGGAGGACGAGGACGACCTCAAAGTAGCAGCAGCAGTAACAAGTGTAGCCAAAGTGCTAGTGCTCTGCTGCATCGCTCTCCCACAGGAGCTGAGTAGCAGTAGCAGCACGAGAAGAGGAAAAGGTCCGTCCACTCCGTTCTGTGCGACCCTTGCTTCCCCGCCCCCTTCTCTCTCTTTCTCACTCATGTTCTACGTACTGGAGACAGGCGAACGGACGTAGAGAGAAGAAAAGAGAGAGAGAGAGCGCGCGCAAGAGAAAGAGACAGCCAGACTTATAGTGCTCGTAAGAAGGAAAAAGAGCGATAGAGATATAAAGAATAAAAAGAGAGTAAGACGAAATAAGAGAGTGAGAGAGAAAGACGGAGAGAGAGTGAGAAAGAAAGTGGCAAGCAGCAGTGGAGTAGCAGTCCGGGTGTAACGGCGTCGACGGCTCGCTCTGCGCGCGCCCGAACAGGAGGAGGAGGAGGAGCAGCTCGCGTGGCGCCTTTCGTAGTCAACGCCACCGCCGTCTGTGCGTGTGCCGTGCGGCCCGGAGTGTGGGCCCGTCTTCCTGGAGGCGCCGCCAATATAACGCGGCGCCCGAGCTGTGTCCAGGTCCAGCTAAGGCCCAATTGGATCCTCAAGACAAATCGGAGCAGAAGTATAATTACGCAGTGGTGATATACATATTTAATTCAATGGTGCGCGAGATGTGATGAAGAGCTGTGCTCGAGGCACGTATGCATGAGTACAAGTACGCAGTGCGCGTTAAAGAAGTTGTGCATGCCAGTGCAGCGCCGGCGAAGACGTGCCAGGTAGACTAGGATAGAACGTGAGACCAGGCTGTCCCGGTTGCTCCAACTTCAGAGACAGCTGCTACAACAAGAGAGAACTTGGCCTACGCAGCTGCAGACAGGCTTGCTGAACTTGGCTGGTAAACAGCTGAGGAAGTTGAGGCCCAACAGGGTAACAGGGACGAGAAGGAAAAGGAGGAGGCTGCGGCGTGGCCGCTAGTAGTGGTGGTGGAGGAGCATTGTAAGCCAGGATGAGCGGCCGTCCCAGGACCACCTCTTTTGCTGAAGGCAATAAGCCACCAGCCAATCCACCGCTGGGCGGCATGAAGATAAGCAGTGAGTACTATATGATGTGATATATTTCATGCTTTGATTTTCTTTGTTCATATGATTTACTGAATTGAGAGGATGTCTGGTTCATTATAACATTGTAAAGATAATATGTAGATTCATAATAGATAGAAAATTGCAATATACCATGCTTGATTTAATGTTTGCATTAGTATGCTTCCAAAGTCTCTTGGTATAAACTATTAAGATATAATGAAACCTAATAACCTCAATGATTACTGGTTTGTGAGAAGAATATTTTTTTTTTATTTGATTTATATTGATAAGTTCTTACGTTTAATTACATGTTGAAGCTGCCAGTTTTATAAACCTGTGCATATTTTCTTTACTGGAATTTTAAAAGACACATTTGAATTTTTCATTAAATTATAGTTATCAAATTGAATAATTAAAATTGAATTGTCAATATTAGAATATATTTTATAAAATTATATATTTTTTCTACATAAATATATCAATTAATATTTTTATTTTGTGATTTAAATTTTGCATCAACTGTAATTAAAGTAATCTTAAAAATCAATTAAATTTAAAGTGCAAAACTTTTTTGTTTAAAATTGTATATAATAAGTTAAATACATTTACTTTAATTATTTCATCAAGTTACATTTACTATATTTACAACATCAGAATACAGAGTTATTTAATTATATTCAATTAAATTTTATTTACTCAGTGAACTTTTAATTGGTTAAAAAAAATTAATTTAATTTATTGATATTTTAACAAGTTTAAATTTCGTTATTTATATAAATATCTGAAAATATCAAATTAAAAATTAATTGTTTGTCCTATTATTATTGAAAAATCGCATTAAATAATGCAATATTCATTCAGAAATAGGTATATTTTTCATTCTATTTTTAATTTGACACTTTACTATTCTTTAAAAAGTTAGTACAGTTAATTTTAAGGTTATGTATTACAATAAAGTTACACTACTATTGCTCTTGCATTAATAATGTTTATATAAGAAATTCAGTCAGAATAGATATTGTTTAGATAGATAAAGTTTTTTTACTTTAAATTGCTATATACTTTTTACAAGTGTTTTATTCGTTTTAACTTAATTAGCTAATGGCAAATTATAAGAAATCTACTCCCAGTAAAATTAATATAAGTTAACATTATTAGCTTTTAAACATACGCATTATTTTTATCAATCATGAATGTTTTTTTAATTTTAATTCCAATAACAAAATACTGTCTTGTAAACAAACCAATGACAATCCCAAATTTTCATCTTATTGATTATCTGAAATCAATAAATGCTAGTATTGAAAAGTTGCTCTTTAATTATTATCGCTTGTAGCCATAAGTCAGTGCTAATCAAATATTTAAATTTTGACATTGATTTTACATAAACACTTTCCTTATTTTAAAAAATAAATAGCTAATGAAAAATTATGAAAGAAATATTTCTTTTTTGAGTTTCATATTTTTATACGTGTACAAGTCTGCTTCATTCCCACTTATTAACTGAAACTTGCAGACAACGAGTGACTCAATCGCACTTGTCATAGAAGTTCAAGGCTTGAGAAAGAGAAAAATCTTCTCCGACTCATTAAACTTTATTTTTACATAACTGACAATTATTGCTCTTTCTTTCAATTTTTCCCTTTAAATTTTCCAATATTTCCTTACCAAGTATCTTAAACTTTCCAAGAACTGTCAATCAGTTTTAAACAAAAAATTTTTTAAATTCAAAATTACTTAAAAAACTTATTCCTATATAAAATTAAAAATTAAAACCAAGTTCACCAATATCCTTATTTCAAATTAAAAAAATCCTTACACCACCATACCCACAAATTGGTCTCCAAAACTTCAATACTTGGCAAAGTCACAGTCAAAGATCTTAACCATCGACCTTTAAACATGCGCCCTCCGATTCTTCTACATAGTCTTGGCAGGCAACTCCCTAAGCAAAATTACCTGTACCTATATAAGAAAACGCAAGCAAAGCCAAACTCAGTTCTCTCGCTCCTCGCATCAGGGGTCATCTGCCCTTTTCATTCATCGCTAGCTCCCCTTTACCTACATTCTCGTCCCCTTCTTATTTCTATACTTGTACATATACATACACATATATTCCTATACACACACATACACCCCATACCGGTAGGTATATATAAGACCGGGCGGTAGAAGGTAAAAATAAGGATCCAGGATTCAAAAACAGGGGAGGGGCCAACAGCAGAACCAGCACGCACTTATACTAACTCTCAAACATCATCTCCCTTATAAACCTACCATCCTTTTGGTTTTCCGGGTTACCACCGTCGTATCGCGATATATATAAGCAGGGGTAGCTTAAGCTATATATACTTGCCTATATATGTATATAACGCTAGCGCTGCCATTTTCGCGTCTCTCGTCGGACTCTCGCATCGCGCGCGCGCGCGAGAGCAGCAAAGCGAACGAACGAACGAACGGTCGGTCCGACACCCGAGAAGAGCGCGCGCGCGCGCGAGCAAGCCGGTATATAAGGAGGGTATATATGAGAGAGGAACGAGGTGAAGAGAAAGAAGAGGATGAAGAGGAATGAGAGAGAGAACAGAGAAAGGCCGATCCTCGATTAGGGCGTGCGCCGCTCGGCAGCGCGCAGGTGATCCCGCGCTTCTTCTCTCGTCTCCGCCACCTCTTGGTTTCTCTTCTCTATATACCTGTACTATACCTATATACCTACTCGCCCTTGCCCACGCCTCAAGCAAACTCTTATACGGTCACCTGTGTTCTATCACCTTTTCTCTCTTCTCTTACTCACCTTCGATTCTCACCCTTTATCTGTCTTGCCTTACTGCTATGTACCAATTATTCGTGTTTTCTTTTTTGGGAGTTTTTTTTATACTTTGGTTTTTACTTTTTTATTGCAAGGGTATGTATAAAGTTTCTACAAATTTTTAATTACTATTTAGAGCAATAAAAAGAAAATTTAAAAATTGGTTTTTTAGATGGGTATTAAAATATAAAATTAATTATGGTTTAGATCTATTAAACACTTTTCTGACTCCTGTAATTCGCGTTTAACAATATTAATTATAGTATGGCTATTTAAAATTAATAATAGATTATAAAAAAAAATAGATGTTGCAAAATCGTTGATCATTTTTTTTTTTATATAGCTTATATTACATTAGCTTTATTAATAAACACAATGCAACTTATCAACTATTATTAAATAAATTAAGCTAAAAATAATATCATTGTTCCCATTACATTTGTATTTTTATGTGTCACATATATTAAAAGCACTATTGGTTAATCAACTTTAAACTACTTGTCGTTAACACAAATCAATCAATTTTTTTTGTTCTTAAAATAAATTAAAACTAACATAAAAAATCAAAATATAATTATATTATCTTAATTAATAAAAATTAAAAAACCAACTTTCTCATTCCAATCAATTTTTTTTTTTTTTAATTTCTCTCAACATCCATTAACACGACACCCTTTAAAATAATCCAACCAGAAAATTTTATCAACGAATCCCAACTTCTATTCCATTCCATTCTATCCTATTAAAAGCAATCCCGAGTTAAGACGAAAAAGGCAAGAGGAGGGTATATAATATACAAAATGAAAAGTGGGAGAAGAGAAGGAGGAGGAGGAGGAGAAGGAAGAGGCTCAACCATAGCTAAAACATCCGTTAATTGCATGACAGCTCATTTGCGCGGGAATGCGACGCTTGACGATGTCGTGTCATATACCGGGAGAGTAGCACATATAGATATATAGCTGTCGATATATTGGTCACGTGATTAAAATCGTTGCGGGAGTACGCTGGCCTCAAAGGAGCACACACAGTATAGCTGGATCGTTGTTAATATACAGTAACGGATATTTTTAAGCTTTTTTAAATGATGTCAATCTTTTTTTTTTTTAATTTATTGTTAAGCAGGTAAGCTTAATTCTGTTAAGATTTTTTTTTAATTGTGTATAGATTACTGATCATTTGTATACATATGTAGGTACACATAAATGAAGACTAATTAAAAATCCAAACAGATTAGCTTATCTCAGATGATGGAATTTGATGCTTTGTTTCATCTTTGCTCTCTCACACATATACGTCAGATGTTCATTCAATCGACATAAGCAAGCAATACGATATCTGTTTTGGTATTTTTCAATTTTTTAAACAAGTTGTGTTTATTTATAAGCAACGCGAGTACGCATAAATTAAAGCAGACTTTTTCCAGCTCTCTCTCTCTCTCTCTATCTCTCTCTTTTTTCTTTTTTAATATTTTACCAACGCGCAAGCTTATCTTTTATTTCGTGACTTGCTATTGGAAAAGCTCTCTTTTGCATAATACATAATGTTCTCTTCCAAAAAATTTTTTAACCATGCAAATTACTCGGTACACAAATAATATCAAAATAATAAAATAATAATTTACCGAGTATTCTATTTCAAATACGTGCACAGGTTCATTTAAAATAATAAAAATAAAAATTGTCTCATGTTTTAAAAAAAAAACAGAAAAAAGAGAAGCCAAATGTTTATAAAACATAACCAACCGTAGAATAACGTATAGACCCCCAAGGGGCGTAACACGATATAGAGTAAAAGAGAGAAAGAGAGGAAGCATATAACATTCGAAAGAGTATAGAAAGGAGGGATGGAAGGCTTCCTCTTTATGGCTTAAAGTCGATGAATCTATATTTATCCGCAAGGCATTAGGCCGCGAGAAGCTTGTGTATAATAGTGGAGGTGGTGTGCGAAAATGTCGAATGTTCCAACTTCTTACTTCTCTCATTTTCCGCTTCTCCTACGTAAGATACATCGCTCATTGGATTCATAATGCATATCAGTTTTATAAATAAAAAAAAGGAAATACAAAAAAACAAATTTTTATTGTTAAAAAAGAAAATTGACACAGCTTTCTTAAGATTAATTTATAAATATGTTATGCGCTCACTTAGCACTGGATTATCTTAGTCTATTATATATAGTTTTAGCTTAACGTATAATATAAGGCTTGATTGACAGATGGTAGTTGATCGATTGCCAATATACCTGGATATTAGTATATTAAGTAGTATTTCATGAGTATATCTAAGCTCTTGGTATGGTAGGCTCGATAAAGGGATGATGTTTAATTTAACGATTAATCGAAGGTCGAGCTTGCGGTGTGCTTGCGGTCGTTATCAATCACTAGTACAACGAAACCTATATAGTATAGATTGCTACTTTATTTACGACAATAAATTTACTATAGATGGTTCTTTTAAAGTCCAAATATTTAAATCTATATCTACAAGAGGAGGTTGGTTCGTCGCGTAAAAGCTACTGCAACTTGCGTCACGTCACGCGAAGTAAAAGCTTGAAAGAGGGAGAGGGGGGTTAGGAACGCGCTTTGGTATATTGCAAGTCGAGCTTACACGCATCCGAGAGAAAGTAGGTCAACGATAAGAAGTCACGCGTGTCCATCGTTATATATACATATATAGGATTACTGATGATGGCATCTTTCTCTCTTGAGGTCGTGAGTCTTCAGATAAAAATGGAAATCAACCAACCAACCCCTTTCATTTTTATCTTGGCTGAGTTTAAGATATTTTTTTCGCTTCTTTTCTAAGGTGCTTAATCGTTTGGTTTTATTGCTGAATTGGGTTTGCAGGTCAATGGCTTGCTAAAGTAAAATTCTTTATTCTTTAATGTGTTTTTTTTTTAATTTTTTTTTTTTATTCTTGTACTTGTAACTTTATTTTTTATTTAGTGCAAGGGCGAGCTTTTTTTTTTGTTAAGTGATGCATAAGGTTCATTAATTTATGGGATTTTAAAAATAAAAAGTTTGTTTTTCTATTTGAATTGTAAAAATTGTCGCGTGATAGGTTGCAATTGTGTGGTTTTAAATTTTCATTGACGATGCAATTATCTAATGAATTTTTTTATTTTTCTTTCTACTTGATTGGCGGTTACGATAGTATTTTTTTTTTCTACATAGAGATTAAAAATTCTTAATTGTAAAAATGTTTCCCTTTAACACATTATACATACTATTTTATATTTTACAAAAAATATAAAATTATAACAACAATAAATTAAATTCTTTAAAAAAAATTACTTATCATAAAAATCAAATATCTGAAAATCCGGCTCTCACAACAACGGAAGTGCAGAAAAAAAGTGTATGCAAACGAACAATAAGACGACACTTGCGGTTAAGCTTCGATAAACGCAATGACGCAGCTATCCTCTTCTCCTCCTCCGAATGACTTCCTATCCAAACGAAAACTTTTGCTTCCTTATGCAACCACGACTTCCTCCTACAACCATCTTATTTCACGCTCGAAAAACGGTCCATCGTGTTTGATTTTCCTTCCCTTTCCTTCCCACTACCAACAACAACAACAACAACAACAACAACAAAACATTTGTACACATACATAAATGCATATATAGTACACATGCAATTCAATCATCATACACACAAGTAAATTAGTACCTTACATTCGTGTCGGTAAGTTCATCGGATATCTTCTCTATCGTATATCAAAAATCGATTTTTGTACGTATGTATGTGTACCTATATATGAAGGTGCATCAAGTTTTAATTAAAACATCGTGTGAGGTTGAGATGTAAAGGGAATCCCAGACATAACATTACCTTGAAAATTTAATCCAAGCTCGTAACTTTACATTGTCCAAGAATAATACACTGCTCTTTTTCTTTTTTTTTTTTTTACTTCTCAAATTCATAAACCAGCTTATTACAACACGTGACGATTAAAATACGATTCTCTCTTTTCTTTAGGTATACGCATCTTATTACTCAAAAAATCAGAAAGTCAATTGTCACGTTAGAGTAGTAGCTGGAGGGGTGTATTACGTGAACAAATTGTTTGATTGATATATTTAATAAATTTTATAAACTTTTTTTTTTAACAATTAAAAGAAAAATTGGTAAATGCATCGTTATTAAAAGTAAATTTTACACACGATTTAAAATCAAGTTCAATTTTTAAAATTTTGTATATCGTTAACGTTAACACATACAATTAAAAATAATCACAACAATATAATATATTAATTAAATTATCGTACTCAATCATAATCCCATAATCCCTTAACTTATCATCATCACAGCTCAATCTCACACAACCACACTCACACTCTCGAAAAAAAAACATTAAAGCTCAATAAATCCTCTGATTACAAAACAATTACTCACACGATTACAAATCCATCAGTTTAACTGTCAAGCAAATTAAATCCACCACACCAGTAGCAGCAAACATAATTTTTTCACCTACACACATATCGATCTTATCATTAGATCATTCAATTTTACACAAAATCCACACGTATATATGTATACAACAATATTCGTTGAAGTGTTCGAAAGGTGAAAATAACAACAAACGAGGTTTCTACTGATAAATAATGAAGTTGGTAAGCGAGAGCTTGCGGGTCGATGAATTAAGCGCGATTTACAACGCCTTCCTTTACTCACAGATATACATACACACACATAAATACACTTACACACCTGATGCCGTGAGATTCAGAGCTTGTAGTTGCCAGGGGCGGGCGCGCGAGCTTGCGCTTAGAGATAAAGAGGAGAAGGAGTTTCTTTCTCTTGTATCTCTTTCTCGCGGCCGCGAGTGAACGTGATATCGATTATAAGGCGAGAGCCTCTCTCTCTTCTTCCGCGTGACCGCTAAAATACGCGCGCGATGGGAATAATAGGATGTTGATGAGATAGGTTTATTTTTATTTTTTTTTATAGTATTGTTTGTTTTGCTATTTGCTTATTGTTGATCGATTTTAGATATAGACTGTTGTTAATTGTTGATAAAGTTATTTGAAATACTGATTAAAATTAAATAAAAAGTATTATTTTTACAAATTTTTATTTTTTTATTTTTGATAAAAAATCTGGATTTACTGTTAAATTGAACGATAAATCACTGTGGTTACGATAAACTTACGCAGCTGGAAAAGTGTAAAAATAAAAATTTTTAACTTCATATACTATATTCTTTTAACACAGCCCTTTAAACCATCATATAACTGCTACTGAAATCGACCATAGCCTTTTTACTCCGTCACACATACACACATAAATAAAAATCGATTTTTCCAACCCAAAGAATTCCCATATTAACGACTTTACCTTATCCGTTACATCTTAATACCCTACATCTCAAACGATAGATAGTCTTCGCATAAAATCGCACTATATCGCTAAAGCCTTCAACATTCTCTCCTTCAACTCGCGTCATTCACCCTTTGAATCGTTCGACTTTTACGATGTGCCTCAACAAAAGCTCGAAAAGCTCCGTTTGAAAGCTCTCTCTTTCTTTTTTTTCTCTCTTGTAAAGTCGTGAAAAATTTATATATAGGTGTACCTACATACATCTATATATTTATTTCAAGTTAAACCAAGAAAAAGAGAGAGAGAGGAAGAAAACATGACATTTTAAGTGCTGTAATGAAAAAACCACGTTGTAGTTGTTGTAATGGTAACACGCGAAGTGTACATTAAACTGTTGAAAGAGTATAAAAGAAAAAGCGAGCGGCGTTCGAGACATAATTAAATTTGGCAAATTAAAACTCTGTTGCTATATATAAAAAAGTACACTTGGTATATATAATTTTTCGTGTACACGACATATTCGCGTATCGATCTTTAATTCTCGCGATTTTTTTTTTCTTTCTTGATCACAATAATATTATTTACACGTGGTAAGAATAATCCTTTATTTTCCGATTTTCCCTCTTTTTCCCTCTTTACCACGTTTTATATGTGGTATTCTCAATATTTCAAGCAGACCTCGACACGCGCGAAAAAAGCTCTTTCTCTTTTCTTCATTCGTACATATACACGCGATCGATGCCTTATTCTTATTTATTTAAAATGATTCTGTATCCAAAAAAAAAGAAAAAAAAATCATATAAACAGATAAAATCAAAAATCATTTGATAATCGCACCAATGTTCCTTACAACAACAAAAGAAATAAAAAAAAAGTATCAAAGAAAAGCTATACCCCTATACGTGTATAGGTTGGAAAAATCTCACGTAATGCGATTACACACGAATCGGACGTAGCTCAGAGAGAAAGAAAGAGAGTAGCAGTATATCGACCCCTTCAAGGTCGTAAAAGCCTCGTCCTTCAAAGATAATAAGTTCACTGGGAGTAAGCAAAAGCTCGCGCTATACAGCCCTCTTCTTTTTTTTTTTTTTTTATTTTCTATATGTACGATAGCTGATTACTATGAGCGAGTCTCTCTGAAGCTAATAAAGAAATGCTGTATGTGTCGCAAGCGCGCTTGAGCTTGCGATATGTATTATATATAGGTAATTTAAAATTTTTCTGTGAGCTGACTTAGTTTGCTCCCTCGCGTGTCTGATTGTTTATTAGTGTACTATTTTACTATTATTGCTATAATACAAAATTGAATAACTGATTGGTATTATTAAATTTTGATGGCTTCATTTTAGATTATTTGTTAAGATCATCATACTTTTTTATCATCTTTTTTTTTATTACTTGTAATCATATGTATCTTCAAATTATATGTATATA
The DNA here is from genome assembly GCA_030522805.1 of Leptomastidea abnormis. Classification (NCBI taxonomy): domain Eukaryota; kingdom Metazoa; phylum Arthropoda; class Insecta; order Hymenoptera; family Encyrtidae; genus Leptomastidea; species Leptomastidea abnormis. The sequence goes on along the minus strand of JAPYZE010000240.1, from coordinate 51,899 downwards.
TTTATATATAATTATTATGACTTTAGGTTTATTAATATAAGGTTGAAAATAAAAAAAAATAAAAAAATAGTCATCTTTTTACTATATGATTATTAATAATTAGTAATATAAAATATGTTATATTTACATTGTAGATGCTTTGGATAGCTCCCTTAAAGAGGAGGTTAAACAGAGTGAGACACCTGCCCCATATATTGGTATGATTATTATTAAAACTATTGAATCGATATATACGATCATAACAAAATAAAACTCAAATCAAAATTAAAAAAAAAAAAAAAAGTAAATCATCACCAAACAATGTGGCAAACAAGAATGTTCTCATAATAAACAGACCCAATTCATAAAATGTCAGTCACTCAGATGAGTATAAATGAAAAAAAAAATAAATAAGAGATAGTTATAATCTTTTTATTGATTTAAAATAAAATCAAAGAATATAAAATAATGATTCAACTTTTCATTTATACTCTCAACTCTTCAGTATATATTTGTTAATAAAAATCAAGTAGTGTTTTAGAGTTTAGTTACTTGTTGTGGTATAATAACCATTTTTATATTAAACTTCAAATGTGTATGATAATATTACAGTCATCAAAGTTCATTATCCATATTGACACACTGTGCATATATTATTATTGTATGTTGTAGAATTTAGAATGATTGTTTATGAATAACAATTGTTGTTAATATTGTCTTGCATTATTATTTTCTTATTTTCAATGTTAAATTTTTAATTTCCACAGTAAGTAATGATTATTTTTTAATAAAAATTATATTTTATAATATCTAAACGAAGAAAATAATTTAAAAATTCTATTCAAAACATAGCAGTGTAAATATTTCTTGAATTTTATCTGTCGGAAGTCATAATCAAATTTTATACTGTTTATTGTAGTAATCTAGATGAATTATAGATTTAAGTGACCGAGATTAAGTTATCAGTATTAGATTTGTTCTTTTTTTTTCTTCAATTTATAACAAAGTTTGAAATACAGAATTATCCTCGAATAAAATTTATGAGATTTAATATATCAAGATAATGAAGACTTCATTATAAAAGAAATTGTGTGTATATTTAATATATGAAAATTTCTTTCTACATTAATATTTTATCAAAAAGCTCTTATACCTTTCTTTTTACGTATTTTAATCTTATCTCTATATTTGATTATATATAACGAAGTTATTAATCTTGCAAAGTTGAAAATCTGTCAACACGTTTGCAAAATAAGATTAGAAAACATTTCCTTATAAAATATCAAATATCTATAAAAAATAAAAAAATTTATATTAATAAAAAATATTTACCTTTAAAAACACACAATTCAATGAATTATTTACCAATTTTAAACATCAAAATCTCAAAACCTCCCCATAATTCTATTTTAACAAATATAAAATCACTCTTACACCCCAATCTAAAATAAAAATCTCTTTAAATCCCCAACAACCCAATAATAAAAAAAAAAAACGTGCGTAGTAACACGTCACTTCATTGAATAACCATCTATACTCTCCCAACGAAGTGAAATAAAAAAAAAAGAAGTGTGGTAAACCCCCTCAAATCAATTTACACAACGTCTATCGAAGCGTTTTACCACAGGATCGGTAATTCATTTTTCTCTTGATCGTTCACATCCTCTCATCGATTACAAAATGTACTTTTAACAAATTGCATTTTGAACATGATCGAATTATAAAATCAAGTGGTTACACACACACACACACACACACACACACACACACATACCACGTGTGAATTTTAACACTTTATTAGAACAACTTTATCTTAGTTTTTTCATTTCCCCTTTATTTCTTACACATAAAATCTACTGGTCCACTACGTCAGCTTTACTATAAGAATAACATAGCGTCAGGCAATTGAGTTGCGCTATTTTCGCTTGGAGGAGGAACAAAGGAGAAAAAGAAAGCGTTACCGTTTTCTACTCACTTGCATCCCCTTCTTCTCTTTTTTCCCTCTCTGTTCTTATATAGGTACCATTGCGTCTGCTGCGTCTTCAAACATATGTATATACGGGGACAGTAAGATTCGGGTCACGGTCCAGAGGCGCCGCCGGCGTCTCAAAAATTGTCGCAGTCTCGTACACTTTTTTTCTTTTTTTTAGGGGAATTCTATATTTAAATTTTCGAGACATGGATACTTTTACTCTTGGTATTATGTCCTCATTGGTTTGTCAATGTCTTTTTTTTTATAGAAGTTATTGTTGCGAATTTTTTTTTAAGGAGAGGAGAGTGACGGAAGTGTGTATTACAACAATTCACAGGCCTTCCTGGATATACCAGTAATTGTAGGATCAACTTGGTTGACGAATTTCCGGGGATTATGTGTGTTTTTTAATGAATCACTTGTTCTTTCTTTCGCCCTACCCTCTTTTTTCGTAAACGTAGGTAGTTTTATCATTTAATCATTTCTTTTTAAAAAAATTTACGCTCATTTCAACTTTAAATATCAAATTTATAAATTCCTATAATAAAATTCCTACAATACAATCTTTTTGCATAAGCTTACATAAAAAATATAGTATATAAAAACTAATATTAAATCTTCATCTAATAATAATTGAAATTGTATTTCTTTTCATCGTATCCAAAACAAGCGAAATTCCATACAAAAGAATTCAATTAAATTTAGCTGTTATTGAAACAATGACATTAACATACCCTACACACATACCCTCACACAAACACATAGTCACAAATGCACTGCAGCGTAAAAAAAAAATAAATAACAAATAAAAGCTCATCAACTAAAGCGCAGTCGCGTAAAGTATCAAAATGTCGTCCGGCCGGCAACAAACATATAATAATATAACTCCCTCACAGAAGACAGTATATTATATATAGAAAAAAAAAAAAAAAGAGGAAGAGGTTGAAACATCAGTCAAATCAACCTACATAACCCAAAGTGTCAATTCCGGTCGGAATTCGCATACACCGCTCTCTTAAAGCGGAAGCTTCTTCGCAAGCTCTCTCTCTTCCAATGTATAGTCTCTCTCATTCACTCTTCCCAGCTACTGTAAAGTTTCGCAACTCTGATGCCCCGATATTATACGCATGCGTATATGTAAGACCACTACATATACACACGACATACTATCTAGTCTTTCACCGGTTACTTCTTTCGTCTTCTGCTTTTATGTAATTATAAGACGCGCAGTTTGTAAGGATATAAAACTTGAGGAAGTAAAAGAGAGGGGGAGGAGGGGGGTAGAGAGTTGTACCCACCGGGCCAGCGCCCGCGCGTCAGCTGTGCGCGACATCAAGTCACTGTGGGTGGGGTGGATAGTATATATAGGCGATATCTATACTAGTGCTGCTGTTGCTACTGCTGCCCAACAACGACGGATACATGTATATAATATAGGATGAAACAGCGCCACGTAGTGGACGATAGGATAGATTGACTATATTGCTATTGGGAAATGCGGAATGAGCTTTTTGGAGGAAAAGTTTTTACAAGGGGTGTTAAGAGAGGGAAAATTTAGTGTGAGGGAGAGAAGTAGAATTTGAAGGGATATGTGTAATTTGGGATAGACAAGTCGAGTTTTTGCTTGTTTTCGATGTGTGAGAAAAAAGGAGAGTGTTTGATGAAAGCTTGAGCTTGCGAAGGATAGTATGTTTTTTGATGAAAGTTTTGTATGAGAAAATTATATGATCTTATACTTGACTACGTATACATTTTTTATCGATTTCTTGAGAAAAAAATTTGAATTTTTCAGGTAAAGTTTCTATCGTAAAGTCGATTTATAGACAGTACGGTAGTGATTTTTGAAATTACTTTCATAACTGACTGATATATGAGTTTGTATGGAGAATTTAAATTTTAAAGAGTATTGTGATTTAATGTATTTTGTAAAGATGGTATTATATTTTAAACTTTAATTCAAACAACAAATTATAAAATATATATGCAATTATTGAATTGGAAAATTATTTATCAATTGCACGAAATTTCAATTTCACATGTTAAATAGGCATTATTTAAATCTCAATATAAATTTGTTAGTGTCAGATAACAATTGGTTAGAACGCGTTTGATTATGAAATAATTTACGTATTCAATTAAGAATTTAATTATTTTCTTTTTTCTTTTTTATCAACTAACTTTCTTTCTTAATCTATCTCTTTTCCACACATATATTCAATCACATAATTAACTCAATTATTGAACTTCGAACATATAATGTTTCTTCAAATAAAATTCATGAGAAAAGCACAAAACTCGCTTTCCGCGAAAAGTAATAAAGTATCGTTAAATCAAATCGATCTTTTTTCTACGAAAATTTCCTAAGCTTGCAAAAATATTTTTCTCTTGGTTACAGTAAGAAACAAAAATATTTCGATTCTTCAAGCTTCAATTACCAAGAGGGAGCGATAAACGGAAAGAAAAGGATAGAGCTTTTACTATAGTTATGTGTATATATACCTATAGGGTTATAGGGTGGGCGCATAGTGACACAAAGTATATATAGGGTCGGGTAGAGAGAGAGTTGCGGAAGAGTTTGCCGGAAAACTTGCTTCCTCGTTCCCTCCCTATAGACTCTCTCTCTCTTTCTCTCTCCCTTTTTTCACGAATCTATGATCGATTTCGTGACCCGGGGACGGGGGCTTGTATGCCTACGAAGCTTTCGAAAGTCTCAAGAATCTCTCAAAGTGCCACTCCTCAATTTTTATAATATTTTAAAAAGAGAACCCGCCAATAGTCGTATACCTAAGAGCTTGCAAGCTTTTTTTTTTTTTTTTCTTATGGCGAGACATCGATATGTCTATACTTGGTTGATAAGCCAAAAAATGCCATTGTAAATTTAAAATTTTTATTTTTCAAGATGCTATAGCTTCGCAAAAAAGCTTTCTTTTCCCTAAAACTTTGAGCTTGCGACCGCCTACGACGCTTGACCTTCTTATTTCGGCTCAACGTACCGGATTATCGCTGGTGTTCGGTGTTGAGTAACCTTATTTTTTTTTTTTTTTACTTCCAAGATGTATTTTCTTGTAAAAAGTATCTTACTTATTCCAAGATTGTTAATGTATGACTAGAGGATGAAATTTTTTTATAATCATCAGATGTCAGTTAATTTGAAATAATTATACCCCGAGTAGAATTATTTTATAAATAGTAACAACTAAATGAATATGTTAAAATGTTTATTAACGATATTGAGATAATTAAGTGACTCTTTAATTATTAAAATTGGTTATTTCTTTTATTAAAGAGCTGGATACGTAACCGAGCCTCTTTAAGTAAATGACTTAACGATATCGAAAATCGATTGTTGTTGGAATGGCAATATTCAGAAAGTGCACTTACTCTTCTCTCGTTTTGTTATATAGATGGAATATAAAACAATGAATGCTATTTTAATCGTGTCACTCGTTAAGACAAGGGAAAAGAATCTTTTGTTAAAAATTTACTTTGATTATTAATTTTTTTTCTACTTTTCTATTTTAATTCTTGAATAAGTCAAACTTGATACTTGACACTTAATGTTTATATAATTAATTAATTAATTAATTTTAACTGGATAAATATTATAAAAAAAAAATAATAATTATAGTGATGTCATTGTAAAAATAAAATTTTGGCTTTTACCGATAAATCGATAATCTTTAAAAAAATTATTAAATAAACAAACAACTGTATAAAAGACGTGAAATTAAAACATCGCATTATTTTTTTTGGAAAACGTCTAATTTAAACGAACTATAGTCCTTGACGTAGACTATTGATCGCATGAGCAAGGCTGAGGGTACTAAAGCGCGAGCGCCTTGGAAATGATAAAGAGGTAGGCTTCTTAAAACCTAACCACTTATGTTACGATTCACAATTTTACGAATAATTATACTTTGTTTTTTTAAATAGACAAAAATTAATTAAATGCTGTCCTGATAATTTTTATCAAATTAAAAAATATTAATAGTCAAAACGAAATTTATATTGACCTATCGATACATTATATTAATCATAAAAAAATAAAAATAAATTACTAAACAGAATCATATAACCATCAATAAAAAAATCAAATTACTAATTTTTAAATTTCCCTCCATCTGCTCATCGCTATAAATAAGCATCTATATACGCAAGCTCTCGACATGATAATCAAGCTCGTGTATGTAAGAGGGCGCCAGGCGTTTCGTTCGTCTGCGATGTGCTTTTCTTACAGACAATATTTTTTTACACTTTCACTGTCACATCGCTTGTTTGCCGATAAGAAAGATAACTGTACTTCGTCTTATTCTTTCATTGAGATTTCAAATTAATTATTTATCTTCTGTTTTTATTAATATTATTCTAACAATTACACGTTTACAAGTTAAAAATTTATTTATTTATTTATGGTTCACGCTTAGTTAAACCCATACATAAAAAATGTTATTTCAAAACCTTATTTACCTTGAAGTTTAGCGTGTGTAAATCAAAAAAAAAGAATTACAAATTTATGAGTACAACAAGTCTATCTAAAATGTAAATTACTACTACCAAGGAGTGATTTATGGTGTTTCTGCACTCTTTTATTTGATTTAATTTAAGAGCATTTTCAAACGAATGCCTATACTTTTTTTCGTATACACATATAGCATTAAATTTCCAACATCAAAAGTTAATTTTATTTGTCAATAAACTATTTTAAGAGAAATCGAGACATTAAATAAATTCTTTAATTGTTGTAATTAAATTTGTGTGTGTATGTTTGAATAAAATTAAATTCATTTTGATTCGGTACACAAAATTTACCAGTTTACTTCTATATAACTTCATAGACTAGAATTTAATGATAGTTTGTATATATAGTTTAATCGTTGTAAACGTCTTGTAATTCTACGCATAGAACGCACAAATTTAATTAATTTTATTACAAAGCTATTAATTATAAGGTTATATAGCAAAACGATTTCTTTCAAAACGAGCTTTACGTTTACAACAAGGATATATTCACGTACACAAGAAATTTTATCGGATATAAATTTTGCATTATAAATTATAAATTAAAAACCTTAAAATAAAATATTAAAAATTAACAAACATACACAGCAAACCAACTCGTATAAGTCTTTCTCAGTCCATCATGCATATGTACGCACACGAGTCGAATAAGACTCTGACTAGATTAATTATAAGAACCTACCATACTTTGACCAGCTGTGCGACAGTAAAGATGCCAGCCACCCACAAGCAAAGTAAAATCTTTCTTTTACTCGTAACTCCTTTGGTATATCTAATTTTAATCTACGGTGGATGATACGCGCTTGCGCTATATTACAACACGTGGACAACTTTAAAAGTACATATGTGCTGAAAAATCAGTCCTTATTTCTTCAGATTTATTTTTTCTTTTTTTTTAAGAATCTAATAAAAATTGATAAATGAGATTGTAAATGATGCAAAAAAATAACACTGTTAGTGTAAAGCTAAAATAAAAAAAAAATAAATAAAATTTTGCAAGAGTAAATTTTTTTTTTTTTTTTGATCTTCAAATCAATACATACCCTATATTGGTTTATTTTAAAACATTCGTTCGATCATCATTCTTCTTGTCATCTTTCACCTCGAGAGAAAGAGAATGAAAAATAGAACCCATTTACAATTGATATACGTTACATCAATTAATCTTGTTCCAACAAAATACAATAGCCTTAAGTACATTTCTAAGAATTTATAAATAACAATTAATTGACAATTTTCTATTTCATCTATTAAAAATTTTTTTCTTAAAAATGGATTGTTTAAAACAATAGACAGAAAATTTCACAAAATTGATATATAATCTTTTAATAATTTACATTAAAAAAAAATAAATAAATTAACACCAACGTATAAAATAAATAAAAAATAAAATACACTACAACCTTATTGTCACACCATATAACTTTCTTAAAAACCAATTTCACCCCTAATATCAAATCTACCAATTAAAATTATCACAAGCACAACAGTTAGTAGTAGTAAATAGAGTATCACATAGTATTAGAGTCCAAACCCGCGTCCTCGTAAAGCACACGACGACTGACGCTATTAGAGAGCTTTACTTACCGCGAGAGCATAATCGTATATTTCTTCATATACGTCAGAGTGTCGTTGGCACGCGAGTTGAGAGTTGGTCCACCTCTCGTGTATCTTTCTCTCTCTCTCTCTCTCTCTTTCTCTCTTACTTATTTTTCATCTTTCCCTTCTACCTTCTTCTTCTTTTTCATACTTGTTATATATTAGGGGAGGGTTGTTGCAGAGGCAAGCTCGTGGCCGCCAGCCGGTTCTCTTCCGCAGTTGCGCCTAACGCGGGTCAGTATCGTAGTTGTCGACACGGACGTCGATCATTTTTTGTTTTCTCTTCTCTTTTATATTTTCTATCTTTATTTTATTATATCATAATTTGACTTACGTGAACCAAAAAAAAAAAAAATAGTGATAGAGTGACGATAGATAAAAGTGTGATTGTAAGACGGTGGGGCATTAATTTGCCTACCGGAGAGGTATTATTGACTGGACTACTCTGTGCGAGGCATGGAGACTACTACTAGCGATAATGAAGATAAACCAGATTCAGAACCTAAGGAAGTTTTGTTTCTATGGTCGGGTATTTGGTCAGGTCCGATAAGTTTTTTTTTTTTCTTTTCTTATGAGTGAAAAAAAATATATGAGTGCTATTTGTTTGTTAAAGAGAAGTAGTAGCCTTGAATAAATACTCTTCCTGCTCTGAATTGTGATCTGAGTTATGTGTGTGGGTGACTTGCTAATTAATAGTGCCTTAAATAAATAGAAAAAAATTTTGGTGCTTTGTTTGACTAATTTTTTTTTACTTTGACTGCTTAATTTTTTTATGGTGATCATTTTTGATTTTAATTTTTTTTAGGATAATAATTTTTTAGTGATTTTTTTTGTGTATGTGCATAAAAAATTTGATAGTGAAAAGAGCAAAATAATTACAGTGGAAAATGTAATTATAGTTATTCATATTTGATGGAGAAAGAGAGAGAGAGAGAGAGAGAGAGAGAGAGAGAGAGAGAGAGAGCAAATATGCCGTTACGCATAAGCTTGGATAAAATTTTCACTCACTATACAAGTAAACTTGCAATTACGTATAGTCATATATACAAAATTTATTTTAAGAAAACTCAGAAATGTATATTAATAACGAAAAAAAAAAAAAATTTTTTTCTCTTTCAAAGTTCAAAATAAAATACAAAAAAAAAGGAAAAAATTTAAATTAATAACATTCAAGGTTTATGAATACTATTGCATGATTAGAAAATTTTATTCGATTTTCTTGATACGCATAATAAATTTTAAAAAGCCTGTCCAACTAAAATTAATCGCATACGTATATATAAAGCAATAATAATATTGTATACCTATACTATAAAAACTTCCCCTCTCTTCCTATCTCCCTCTTTCATTTTAATGATTTTCATTTAAGCTTACGCAACTATCCAATCATTAAATTCACATTATCACCTTTTATACCTCAAAAAACCATAAATTTTATAATATTCCTCTACCAACCCCCTACAGTCATAAATCCAACCATTATAACACCAAAATTTTCCTCTACTCTCTACCTCCAATCAGCTGTTAACCCCCTCTCTTTCATCAATTAATATTCCCTTATCTCCGTCAATCATATATAACATAAAGGGTAGTACTAGTAGTAGTAGTTGTAGGTAGAAGTGTCGGAAGTAAACGTAAAAATATCGCTTGTCAAAACGTAAATCTATAAATAGAAGCGTATATGTCAGTGCAGTTGACGTCGTTGTCGTCGTAGACGTCGTCTTCGTCGAGATACTGCTACTGTGCTCTTTCGTGTCTACCCATCTTTTCTCTTTTTCTTTCTCTCTCTCTCTCAGTAACTCCTGTCAAAAACTATTTTCAGTTGACCAATTGCCTTGCTCTCTCTCTCTTTCTCTCTCTTTTTTTAACAACGCACGTGTGGCCCAGTAGATATGTGTGTATGTATGAATGTGTGTATGTGTCTTTGCTTAATATACGCCTTTCGTGGTACTTATTTCATGGCCGCGTGAAAAACTATAACCAACTTGTATACTTACATGTATCCTCTTAGACTTAGTCTATCTTATTCAACTTCAAACAATTTTAATACAAATGTGCACAAATGATACTGAAACATCAAAGCTTCTTTTTTTCTTTTTGTCTCAAAAGAAGCCAGGTATACCACAAAAGTAAAACTAGTCATCGTATAAGTTCTTTATGACTGCACGTGCTCTATAGAGGAGCCAAGCAATTAAAATCAAATCATAGCCGATTGAAAAAGAGAGTAGGTATACCACCACTATACGAAAAATTGCATTTCTAGGCAAAATGCCAGACCTTCCTCCAATGAAGCTTCTCTCTCTTTTTCTTTATAACATACAACCTTCCACGTTTTTAGCACTAAAAATATTAAACTGTCTTCATTTACCAGTGCTAGTGCGTGGATAAATCAACGTAATGAATAAAAAGTGAGTCTTGGTTTGATGATTGTTAATTTAATGATTATAATCTGCCAGAATTCATTATGATATTTGTGTGTTGGTATAGGTATTTTTTAAAAAAAAAATGGGAATAGTCGATTTATTGAGAAGAGAAGGATGACAAATGATTATTGGTAGTAACCCGTGACCTTGATAGTGTAAAAAAAAAAATTGCAAGAGGTCTTCTCATTATACTTTTCGTTTCTTTCTTTTTATCTACATAAAATGAATTTCCTTTTTCCCTTTTTATACAAGATCAAACAATTTTATTGATCAAGTATATAAAATAACTCTATCTCTTAAAATTAAAATCATAGTGTACTTACAGATAATTTATACTTCATCTTTCAAAAATTCAAAATAATATATACAGTTCCTAGCTCTATTTTTATTATCTGACAATAAAAAAAATTTTCTCTTACACGCAACATCAGTCTACATCCCAGTAGTCAATTCTCGTATTCTATACACTCAGCTTAGCCGGTCAATAAACTCTCATTTCCACCATATATGGGTATACCAACAACTAGATCTCCTCTCATTCTCTCACGGATATATTCACTTCGATCTTACTAAGCTTCTTTCTGAAACGATCACCTCAACTTTACTTACGTATACATATCCGATCGCAAATCCAAATACTTGCAAACGCGTAATTATACACGTGTACGTAACCATACGTCAATCCTTACAGTACAGTATTAATACGAAAAGAGGAACAGGGCGTGTTAACCATCAGATTCTCAGCTTACTTCTTCAACATGACTTTCTTATACAATCTCGCAATCCAACTAAATACACGATTTCGATTTGTAAAATCGTATGTTTTTTTTTATTATACCCTTCTATATTATACATGTTTAATACCATAATATCGTTATGATTTGATGCCTTGCAGTCAAAGGAAATTGTGGTTTTACTTTTTCCTAAAATTATCCATGTCATTCACATACCTATACGCTTGGATGAGTAAGACGTTCGCGAATGGATTATTACTTTGTGTATATTTTTTTCGATTTCGTTCAATCCGTATAGCTTTCACAAGTGCAACCATTCGGAAGATCCCATAGTCATAAGAGTGTATGTTACAATATATCGTTGATATAATAACGTAGATCTTTTAACATCATAAAGCACTTGTTACACAAGTATTATAATTTATACCTATATAAGCTTCAGACGACCGTAAGATTCTCGGACTTTAACCCTATAATATACATCCATTCTTTATTTCTTTTTCTCTCACTCATTTTCTTATACCTACTGTAAATTCTATTAGAACATCAACACGTGCAAAAAAGCAAGATCTTGCCACGCGATCACTATCCTCATTTTACTTAGAGTCTTTATGGCAATTAGTTAGCGATCGTAAGCTAAAAAAAAATTCACTTGCACGTGCTTTGCTATACGTACATATTTCTCAGATCTTTGACTTGTAAAAAGTTCTGGTATGGATTTTCTTATTGATTTTAATATTGATTTTATGTGACAGATTATTATACGATATATATATTTTTTTTATTTATATACAGAAGTATTGAGAGATTATTGACCACACACATATTGCACAATTTATTTTACGGATGACAGATTACGAATGATCGTTGAATTATGAGTTGCTGTTTATAGGTGTAGTTTTTCTAACTAAAAATAAATAGCAGACTACGATCTATGCAATAAAAAATATTCACTAAGACAATTTATGTGATAAATTTTTTAATGTAATAGGTTATATTGTATAAGTCAGTTAAAACGACGACTTTATCTTGTACAGTGAGAAATTAAGAGGAAAATATTCAGGGTTAGCCGTTTAAAAATACATATATCAAACGGCTAAACCAGACTTTCTCATAATTACCGTACGAATGAAAAATAGTCGAGAAAGCATTAAATAATAGCATTAGAATCGCCTTCGTAAACCCTACGATGCAAAATATATCGTCTAGTCTTGTACTTTATTCATCTCTGGCAAGACAAACCTTTACTGATCTTGTCATTTAATTTCTTTTTTTTTTCTATATCGTTATTTTTCCTAAAAATCACCTTTTTACAAATAAAAATGTCAGATGCAATATATGACAGTTGAACATTTGATAAATTAATCGGTACGCCAAGCTTAATATATTTATAAAACAAGCCATCCCGAATGTCGTCGAATTTTATACACAAATTTTATAAAACGACAAGAAAATTTGGCGCGAATAATTTGCTTGAATCTTTATAATAATCTTTTTCTTGACGATACCTTGAGGATTTATTAAATTTTATTATTATTATTGGTTTGCATGGCCATGATTTTTCCTTATGACAATTTGTCTGGTTACATGCAATTTTCTAAAACTGTACTAGAGATAACGAATTATACTGGTGTCTTCGTAAACTAGTAATTTCGAATTTCATTGAGACAAGTTTTTTTTATTGATTACTGTATCTTGTCGACAATAGAAAAACTTTGGTACCACATCAATATGATTTGTTAATACTATAATTATTTGTCGAATCAATTTTTCAATTCGATAATCTTTAATCGAAACTACCATGTAAACTGCCATGTTAATGTCTATTAGTCCGAAATGTCGTTGGCAACAAAATTCGACAGTGCATAATTTATTATCAAGTGACGATCGACTTTGTCTACAACTACGTCACATTAAAATATCATAAAATTATTGCGCTTTTAAATTTTAGCCAATGATTTTAATGCAATTACCATCTCTGCCATATTGGATACGATATAAATTTTAATATATCTATACGTTATTCTTAAAACTAAAAATAAAATTGGTTATTTACGGCAGTTTTTATATCGCTGATGCGCGAATGTTGAATTCGGAGTAAATTTAATATTTCAGTTTTACTGCGGGAGGGGCAGAATTTGAGAGATGAGAGAGAAAATGGGATGTTAAAAACGAATAAAGCCGCCAGTGAGAGAAAGAGAGAGAAAGAGTAATCTATTTGAGAATTTCTGGCTGGTGGTTAATGATTAGAGAGAGCCAAAATTTTGTTAAGAACACGAGAATGTATATATAACAGTTAAAATTCTCATTATTAATTTCGTTTGGATGATGGTAGAGAAACAGGTGAATTCTGTTATATTGATATTTTTCTTATACATATATATTTGGTCAATTTGTGAATTTACACGAATAAAATCGTTAATTTTATGCAAATTAAAAATTCAGTTAAACTTTGTATTTTTGTTACTGGTTGGCATAATATTTGTTTAAAAAATAGTTTTAAACATTTGTCAAATATTTCAGATAACATATTTTGTTATTTTAAACAAAAAAAAAATATTATGTTCAAAGACTTAATTGTCATTTACCTTGCTAGTTTAAAAAAAGAAAAATTTTGATTTATGCGTTAACATTTGTTTGTTAGCATAACATTGTATTTTTTACAGTATAACATACGAGGTAACCACAATATTATCGAATAGTCAATGTTACTATTTTTAGAACTAAATCATCGTTACGAGCTAAAAAAACCACTCGTAACATGTTACTTAACAAGATAATTGACTTTACACAAATCAATTCTACTACTCAAGAGCTTTAAAGCTCCAAAAAAGCTCAATCTTCCAATCAGCCTTAAAAAAAGAATCTCTCCCCTCTACTTTTGCCCTTTAAAATAAAAAAATTCACATTCATATAAAATCCATGGGCAACTCCCTTTTTTACGTAATAAAATATAAAAAAGCTTACTCTCGCGACTTTTCCTTCAGCGCTAGGAAAAAAAGTCAAGTAGAGCTTGCGACGTAAACCGTTGAAAATATATATATCCCGTTGCTAGTCACGAAGAGAGCCGTTTTATCGGCGACTGGCATATTCTAAAGACAAACTGGCGCGACTTCTTGCTTCGGCATTGAGATGACTCAGGTGTGCTCTTCTGAGTGTTTTGCTTTTGTATATACTATGATGTAGCTTTGATAATTATTTGTACTGTGGTTAGAAAACAACCGTTAGGAATTTAATACGAAATTATGTGATAAATTGTATAAATTCGATTTTTTTTTATTAATTAATTATTTGTTAAATTAATTGATATTTTTTTTTTTTAAAAATCAGGCCAGATATATATTTTACTTTTAGTATTGTGTCCTTTTATCTTTATCGACATTGTAAAATGACGTCAGGTATATTAATCTAAAATTTTGTTGTCGAGGGGATTAAGTTAAATATCGAAGTTCAACCTCGAGAATTGCAAATGTAAACATGCAATAAATCAATAATCTGTTGTCTTTCATTTTTTTTTTATTTTTTTTTAGTCCATTGACAAATTAAATAAACTATCTGTTATAAAATGAAAGACCCAAAAACTATTCAAGGCTAAAGATTAGGGGGATATATATATTAGCTTTTGAAGCGATTAGTTTTGACAAAGCTACAAAAATAAACAGCGTAACAGAGATATGAATGAGATGCTTGTTTTTTCGATTTATATATACTAAAAGTCAAATAATCATCGCAGTAACTGAAATCTCATCTCGAAAAGATTATATCATTTTTTTTCTTTTTTATTAATAACACTTAATTCTCAAATTATATTTTGGTAAATTATAAATTTAGTCTGATTCTTTATCTTTTAATTCTCGATTACATACCCAACTACGTAAAATTTTAATATTCATCTCCTCTCGATTTTAATTAATCAAATTAGAAACATAAAATCATGAATAAATTACTAAATTTCCTTTTCATTTCTTTATTTAGCACAAGATACGTATGTAAGATCAATTTTTCTTTCATTTATACACTGCAAATTTTGCCGCATAAAGAAAAGGAGAAACAGCTGATTCGTTCTATTAATAGTAACAGTGATCATATTATCACTAAGGGGGTACTACTTCTACTTTTTTTTTTCGTTTCATTTAATACATACACATGAATATGTAGCCTTTCTATATATACATACACTTCTTTTTAATTCAAGCTTTGTTATTTTATCCCGTCCGATTAGATCCATTATTATTATTATTATTTTTTTCTTTTTCATCCAATTGAACGATTCTATTTTTATTTCAATCAATTTTCTTTTCATATCCATAGTAGTTAACCATTATACATAATGACTTGCATTTTCAAATAAAAATTTATAATCAACATTTAAAAACTCGTTTTTGCTTTTCAATACAACGTCATATATATTGCACAGAATCTTTCGAAAAACTTCTCGAAGAAAGATACATATATATATTTTTTTTTATCTTACAAACAGACGTTCATATAAAGTAATTGACAGGTAATAGATGAGTTTCTGAATAAACATAAAAATTAGGCCATAACTCTCTTTTTCTCTTTTTCTGGTTCATATCTATAAAAGAAATTAATTCTTTTATCAACTAAAATAAACACATACCATATAATACCTTTCTAGACTTCTTGTCAGTCAACTCTCTCATCATCCGATAAGATCTTCCTATTTTTTTTTTTTTTACAATCATAAACGTTTACAAAATGATTGTCTAGAAATTACAAACCTTTTTAAAAAATCATCAATATAAAAATATATGTTAAACTGAGATTTTAATAATATTTCACAATAGTCATATATTACTAATGAAAAAAAAAATCAAATAAAAGTAAGCAAACATAAAAATTTTCCTTTCAATAAACACAATACTACTCTAGAATCGTAATATCACACAACAATAATAAACATCATACAATAAAACATCAATAGAAATAAGAAACAAATCAACTTTTCCATCATATTCTCACAATCTTAAAATTAAAAAATTCTCATATAAACAACTATATTAAAAATCCATCCAACGTCATAAAAAAAATTACCAACGGAAACAAAATGACAACGGTCCTTTCGCAGTATTAAAAACCACTGAAATAACGTCATCAACATACCGGTGAAATTTAACTACGAATATACATACATACATACATACATACATACATACATACATACATACATACATACATACATACATTGTAGTGTATGTGTGTAAATGCTTTCTTGTTTGAACGACTGACGTAGATAACGTTTCCTTTCTCTTTCTCTCAGTAAAAGAGACTCTTTATTTTTTCTCTCTTTCTCTCTCTCTCTCTTTGTGGTCGTATTTTAAACTATTTTTGAACTGGCACGTACGTGACGAGTAAGTAAGTTCTTTTTTTTTCTTTACAGTATTCTTATTTACCCTCCTCCTCCTCCTTCCTTTTTTAGGTAATGAGTCTTGTTCTACAAATTGAGCATCTTGAAAATTTTCTCTCTTAAAAATAAAGAATGTTATTTATCATCGATCTTTCCTTTTTTTATTCTCTTATGGCAATGAGAAATATTGATTCTTTCACTAATACTTCAAACAAAAACCCCACTTTCTCTGAAAAAGCTCATACACACCTGTCACACACATATCCATCATACATACATCCGGAACAGGTAAAAAAAAAAAAAGAAATTATATTTTAGTTTAAAATTTGTCAGCTGACTAAATTTAAATTTCATATTTTTGACAGAATAGTGTATGATCGTCGACTTGGAAAAACCAGTCTTAATACTTACAATATAGATATACACACAAAAGAGAGCTTAGAATAAAAATAGAAGCGCATAAATCGTCAGTAGTGGGGCATAGGTCGAGTATACGTGGGAGGTTAATCGTTTTATATTTCTTGACTGACAAAAGGTGTGTATGAATGTATGATGTTATTGTAATATTGTAATGGAAAAGGAAAAACTTTTTAAACGTAATCTAGACTGACTGTGATGATTATTCAAATAAAAAAAATTTTTTTTAACTATGCTATATGTCTGTAGAAGGTGTAGAGATGATAATTTACACGTGATTTTGACGTGATACTTTAGTTTGAAACTTTGTGTTGAATAATGTGAATAAACCACCTACGTTTTATCTATTTTTATTACGTCTCAGTTTTGTCAAAAAAAAAAAAACTTTTTCCAATCAGTACAAAATTTTACGTATCGAAACAATATATTTCCATACAAATTTCTTTGACATTCAAATAAAGAAAAGAGAGTGTCGATTAAATTATTCAAATAATTCTATCTCTCAAATTTTCTATGACAAAAGCAAAAGTATCGAATACATTCCAAAAATAAAGAAGAAAAAAAATTTGCGCTGTGCTCGTTAACGAACCGCAAAACAGTAGTCAGTATGTATACATAAAAGTTGAATAAAAGCGAAAGAAATAAAAAAAAAAAAAGTAAAAGCGTTTATTATACATGTATGTAAGTTTTTCGCGATGTCGCGTGAAAAACGTCACAGACAGCTTGGCTACGTCACTATCCTACTGCTTTTGCCGGTTATAAACCAAACCAATCGAGAAAACACACACATACACACACACACACACACACACATACATACACAAGCATAGTCATTTTCCTCTTTCTCTTTGTAAGTAAATGTGACTTGACGTGTTATTTCTTTTTTTTTTTTTATTATCGATGGAAAAAAAAGGTGTTGAAAAAAAAAAGAAGAAAACGACAAGTCTCTTAAGAATCGATGATAATTATCGTCTGCGCAATAATTGTGACGCTATAATACGCGAGAAGATAGATAATGCCGTTTTACTTATATAATTTTATTATTTATATGTATATGTGCTTGCAGCTCTGTGTATTCAGATAAAGTTATTTTCCATAGAAATATAAAGGCTGCTTTGTGTTTATCTGTTAAATAGATTGTTTCTTGTCTTATTGGAATCTTTATTTTTTATTTGTTTACTATACAATATGTTATTTTGCATCGAATTTTATTGGAGTTTAAAACGTTATGTTCTTGGAAGTTATAATGAAATTATTATTCGTTTGAAACTCTAATTTGTAGTTTTTTTTTTTTATTATTTAAGCTTAAGCTTTTAATTCGGTTTAAAGAAGAAGAAAAAAAAGAAAAATTGTAACGGATCAAACATTGTTATCGTACTATATATGTAATTATAAATGGAGACATTTGAGCGACATGTAACAAGTCGTAATTTAAACAAGTTAATTTTTATTCGTTTATATGTTTGATGGAAAAATATTATTGAAAGTTCATATTCAATCTAAAATGAATTGGTTTATTTTGAAACTAGTACATACATTACTTTATATAATAAAAAAATAAAAAATTTTTAAAAGCTAGACACAGTTAACTATAATTTAAAATACAAAACGAAGGTCACGTGTCACATATATAGAAATCATGTGAGTTCCCTTTTTTTCTTTTTTTCCTCCCAAGCACAATTTTGACGTGCGAGTACTTATATTTACTCGCATATTAACGATCGACTCGTAAATTCCACTCTATATCGGACGGCCCCGATAATTTTTTTTTCGGTTATTTAAAAAAAAAATTGTGCAGCCGAACGTATTTAACAAGTTGTCGTGCGAGCTTTAAAAATAGCCAGTTTAAATAAAAACTTGAAAAACAACGTTTTTTTTTTTAGTCTTGGTAAAGTTACGCGACCAAAAATATTTAGCCATTTATTTTTTATTTTTCGTTAACAACCTAATCTACTGCCTTTTAAACATCTCTTTTCCACAAATTTAATCTCCAATCAATTTTCAACCACCAAATTCACTTAATCATCAATTCCTTCAATTTATTTCACCGATCATCCTAAATTTCATTTGCAAAACGATCGAGTCTCGAAATTTCGATTAAATCGAAACAACTTTAATCCAACCCCAACTTAAGCCCAATTCAAATTTACGAGAAACCGATCAAACAAGTTCAAAGCCACTGTATAAAGTAATTTTCAATTTACGGTAGTCTATATAGAATTGAAACTCAGGTCAACGTCTCTATAGAAAGAAAAAAAAAAGAGAATTTGTATCTTCTCGGAAGTCCGGCTCAAGTAGAAAAAAAAAATTATTATTATTACAGACAATTGGATAGGAGATTATAAATTTGGTTAAAATGATTTTCTAACTTGTTGCTTCCTCGTCGTTGCTAAAAATATACCCCACTTTTATAACAGACGAATAACTGACAGGTCGGCTGATGTATGATGTTTCGTAAATCAGCTCTACCAACTCTATGCAGAGACTTTAGGGAAGACTGAGTTGATTGGTTATTAGTTTTGATTTGTGATATATTATCCTGTATGTATGTATATATATATATATGTGTGTGGGTGATGATGAAGGGGGAGTGTATAATACAGTCACGCGAGTGTCTGTCCGGATCTTGACCTTATTAAGGTTTGTTAACTGTTTTGCAATGGTCTCGAGCTTTTATATAGATAAGTTATATATTTCGTGCTAGAAACAGATAATAGTAAAGATTAATTTTATCATCATCAAATTAATTGAGTTTTTTTAAATTATATATATATTTTAATCAATTGAGTATATTTGATATGATATCGTGCGTTGCTGGTAAATTATCATTTAGTATGAGATATTGTACGTGGAACTTGAAATAGCTTAGATGTCAGAATTAAGGTTTTGTAATATTCACAGGTTGTGAGTTCGATTCCTGGCTTGTGTCGGTTGAGCTATTTAAGTAAAATTTTCATATGCCAAAATATGCTTAATTGAGTATCAAAAGGCTTTACATAAAAGTATAACAATTAGGGTATTGATTTCAATATCTTCGTAATTAAATGCAAATATTATAATTTTTTTTTATATAAATTTAATTTTTTTTATTATTTTTTTTTTAGAATATGCAAATAATATCTTTATAAATATTCTTTTATTTTTCTGCATAATTTATTATATTTTTATTAAAATAGCAAATTTTAACAAAAATTTCGATTCAACCAAATCTTCTAAATTTTCAAAAGCAAAAAATTATACCACCCAAAAAAAGGGATATCTGATAAAACCACCGTTTCACAATTCTGGCACGAATTTCTTTAAAGAACACGAGAAGATCCGGCTACGATCCAGCTGTACTACCCTCAATGCAGCAGTAGCATCCGCACCTTATATAAATCATCTCTGGATAGCGAGCTTTTTCCAAGCCGAGAAACATGTTAGCGCCACGGGAAACACTGGAAACCAGCCAGATCTCACATCTCTAATATCTACGTTTTTTTTCCTTCTTCCTTCCTTCCTTACATTTAAAAAAAAAAAAAGTGCGACAGTATTCGCTTACAGTAAAAGCCAACAGAATAAGTCTCTTTGTCGTATATGTCTCTGTTTGTCAAACTGAAAATAGAACAAGATTTTACGTATAGAATATAGTTTTCGATTAACTTTTATTTTGCTGTCGAACGTCATCTCTTTTTTATTATTTTCCAGGTGCTTCTTTTTCTTATATGGGACAGTATTCATGAAAAAACGTCAAAGACTTTAATATAGACTATACAAAACATACAAAGTAACGTGAATCACAAACGTTATGACGTATGCATTCACGTTTTTTTTTTTTTTTCAAAGGATTTGCAATATCCTAAAATAAAAGTTTAAAAAATCGCTAAAATCAATCTCTCAATTTTTTGTACATACCCAGTTTCTCGACCCTCTTTGTTCCTCGATCGTTTTGGCGTATATATGATGCCATTTATGATGTTGGTTTACTAAAAGAGTTCGCGACCTTCGTGTGGCTTATATATTATAGTGTTTGACGCACACACGCGTTTGACAAATGAATGAATACACGTGATGACTTATATGTCTTGTGTATTTTTTTTTTTTTTACCTAACGGTAATTTGTTTTCATTGTTAATACGTTAGATAATTTTGGATATAACGACTTAATGATAAAAAAAATATTTTTTTTTTATTTTTTGTTTTTACTAGACTTTTTGTCTATGAAAACACAACTGTTAAAAATTGAATATCAGCAACTTTAACAATTACCATTCATTATCATCATATTAAGTTGAAAAAATAAAAAAAAATAAAATTATATTATTTGTTTAATAAATATGGAAAGCTGATCGAACGCAAAAAGAATTTCTTATATCAATCTCATTATTCATTGCTTATTAGCTTTTTACATATATATTTTATATAAATGCTTCACAAGCTTCAGTACTCACTTACACATATCGCGTCTCGACAATTTTACTCGTTTATTTTTCGATAAAAATTCACTTCGCACTGGGTAAGAGTATATGTATGTATGTATATATGTGTGCGTTCTTATACTCTTATGTCAAATATGTAACGAGTGTCTGCGTTTATTTAAAGCCAGCGGGGTATATTATAATGTATATTATATAGTCGTGTCTCAGTAGTGGTAGTGGTACTGGAGAAAAGAGAGAAATGTATATATCTCTGCATTTTTTATTTTTACAAAAGTTCTCACTTGATTTCGCTTTATATTTTATAAATTCCATTTTATGCAATCTCTCGCTTAAACTTATTTTATTTTATGCCAAGCGCTTTTATTGAAACTAAGAAAATAATATAACTTTTTATCCGATATAGTTCTATGTTAGTTTAAAAATACAATAAGCTTTGTCTATTATATTTTTAATAAAATAAAAGCTGACAACATAATAGCGTAGCGTAAAAACGATAAAAAGCTCTATTTCATATAATATGTATATTTTTTATACAACTAAATGTAATAAATTTAAATAAAAAAAAGTAATACTAAAAACTGACAAAATAGAATTTAAAAAAAAAGATCTCGTTTTTTCCCAATTACTAAGTAACGAATAATAATCAAAGTCAATAAAACGTAGCCAAAAGATCAAAGGCGGTTACAAACGATAACATCTCATCATACACTTGATAATCCCACAAGCTCATTTAATTACGTATCCGATCTAATATATGTATACCAGCTATCATTCCAAATCAGACAAAACCTTCGAAAGTCAAATCGAACGCTACGTTTACTTGCATCATACGTATCATCATAATCGAGACACGATTAATATCGGACTATGTCGATCCTATATGCGATATTGCGTATACCTACAGGAGATTGCTAGTGTCGCGTGAATAGAAATGATGGTGTGTGTTTATATGTCAAGCTTTGTTTTTTGGCGCGAGAATTGAACTATTGCTTGTTACGTCACAAGGCTACTAACTACTGATTTTGGTACCGCTATGAATATTCATGGCATGCTTGTTTTGAAAGTTATGAGCTACTGCTATTGCTGCTACTTGTATTGCAGTTTTTTTAGAGAAATGGGGGTGGAGGATTTTGGAAATACTAGGTTGATGGAGTTTTTTTTTTTTAATTACAGTTATAAAGTGTAGGAAAATTAATTTTTTATTCAATTTATTGAAAAATGTTGTGATGTGATGACGAGTTGATAAATTTTATTGTTTATATTGACTGCATTTTTTTTATAATTATTAGATACTTTATATTATATTGAGTTAATAAATTTTTTTTATCAAATTACTTCTTTGTTTCGTTGGATTTTAATTAAAAGTGTTTTGCGATAATTATTTATCATATTTTATCATCGATAATACATAAAAAAAAAATAGAATAAAAATTTATATTCCGAAAAATTAGTCTATAAACAAAAATTTAAAGTAGGTTAATGGTATTTTCTTGTACGTGATATAATACAAGTTAATGAAAATGTATTATTTAAATTGTACTTAAAGTCAAAGTTGATAATTATTTAATAATGACGTATTTATTATTAACAGTCACTAATGACTTTGCCATTATACTTTTCATTCGTAAATTTTTTTATAATTATTAATTAAATCATTTTTTATTTACACAAAATTTAAGTAATAGTAGCATCAACACAACAAATTTATAGCAAAGCACATAACTATTCTACAACGTGCTTTACACGTGATGTATCGGACAGGATTTTTAGTTGACACTCAGATTACTTAATCTGATATCAAAACAATCGGAAAAGTTGTTGATTGTGTAAAATTGATAAACTTACAATTTTTTTTTATCAACATATAATGTATTTTATACATTGCATCGTATTTACCAATAACAATAAAATTAATTAATAAAATCTTCTATAAGCAATTGTCTCGTCAATAAATAAAAATTCTAACGAACTCATTTAAAACGAAAATGACAATTATCCCACTTTTCATTCTTATCAAGTTATTAATCAGTCATTAACTTTTTACAATGGAAATATTTTTAATCTGTTTCAAAAACTCGAAATATAAAATCGATAACTATTCAATAAAAAAAAACCCATGATACACATATAAACAATTTAAAAAAATTTACATTTCAAAAATAAAATAAAAAGATTAGATAGTGTAATTCAATACCCAATATTATATATTTTTTCGCTATATCATCTATACCTTTTAAAAACTTAGGTCGATGATACACAAGCATAGTGTGTATGTCTATAAAACGGATATCCGGGAAGGGGTCACGTGCACGTTATATATATATATATATATATATATATGTGCGTGTGAGTGAACAGACCGGGAACGCAATTAAATTCGAATAAAAATCCGTCCTTGGCTTATAGAAAGAGCCGACCAGCCGACACGATTCAAAACTAACAGACGACCCTCTCTTTTTTCGGTCATGTCTCTTCTGAATAGTATATAGCGAGATGTTAGGGACCTATAACGGTATATTAACTTGGGTGTGTTAGGTTAAATAAAACCAATGGGATTTCGTAATTTTTTCGAGTTGGAACTTTTTGAGTTTGTTTAAGTTAACGTGTTTTGGATGGTGATGATGTTATAGTTTGGAGTTTGACGAAAATTGAATGATACTTGAGATTAATTTTTTTTTTTTTTAATGAAAGTTTACTGTATACTTGGAAAGTTTATGTAATTTAAATTTTAAGTCAATTTTTATTTTAGTTTTTATGTGATGGGTGAAAGAAAAAGAGATGGAATAGAATTTATTTTTAGAATTAATTAATTGATCTGGATATCGTAATTAATTTAACAACTGATTTAAGTCAAATATAATTAGTTCGTTTTCTTTTTTTTTCTTCTTTCTTACAATATTGCAAATCCTTGATTCTATAAAAAGTGACTTCCGTGCGATGCTTTAATTACGCAAGTTTTTTTTAATTTGATTTAATTGTACAGCATTTATTAATAAATATTCAACGTAGATAAAATTATAATTATTGTCGATTAAATTCATAAGACAATTTTTTTTTGTATCAATTCATCCGTATATTTTCATAAAACTATAGGTACCTATAAATGTTTAATGAAAAAATTGAAATTTAATATTTATTATACGACCATATAAATTAGAAAAATCTGATATCTTTTAAAATTCAATTGCCAATTCCAATTTCACATTAATTTCAAAATTAATATTTCAAATTCGAAGAATATATACCATGTCTTCACGGTCGCTAACGATATTTGATATTGCCTTTATCATAAATCAATTATAAAACGTAACAGTTTTTAATTAAACTCCATATTTTTTTCTTATACGAAGCATAATTATTTTCCCGTCGTCGTTTGTAATATATACATCAACTATTGCATAATTTATGATTCATCACAGCAAAATTTTTTTGTTTACAGATTTTAATGTATGTATCACCACATTTTCCGTTACCTTATACAATCGTAAACAAACGTATCACATTTAAAAAATATAGTTCAATACTTAGTTTTCATAATTTAATCGTTGACATGTTATAAAGTACTAAAACATTTCAATAAATTACTTAAATAATAGTTTCAATTAATAAATACATAAAAAATATTTTTAATAAAATTGATTATCATCAAATTCAAATAATCAAACTTAGCTAAGCAGTGAATTATATTTTTAAATCAAAAATTTAAATTAGTATAAAAAATTCCACGAACTGTTTTTATTATACGTGATAACACCAACTGTTTGTAACACCAGAACTTTAAAAAAGCTGAGCTAAGCATTCGCGAAAGAAAAAAAAAATTATCTCAATAAAAAACCATATAAAATCGTACACACGGTATCAGCTTCGAATTATTTTTCCACGTTAAATTATAGTAGGCGTGCCACGAATCTCTTATTTCAAAATGAAAAAAATATTTTATTAATCTCAAATTGCAACAAAGTTAAAACTTACTAATAATTCATAAATACTGCATTTTCATCCTATGCAATCTCAATACTCGAATTCAAATACAACCATACACCCTACGAATATAACTTCTATACCAATAACTGTTTTATCTCTCCTTTCTGGGTCTTCTCTATATATTCAAGTTTAATTTTAACGCACATCTTTAGCTAAACCTCTCACATGCAAGAGCTCAAAACCATTTAAGAGCTTCCCTTCTTTCCAGCACAAGTATATTATACAGTCACAATTTTTTTTTTCTTCTCTCTATACTGTATTTTAGTTTAAGACGTTCTATGACGTAATCAAGATTCAAAGTATAAAAAAAAGAATAAAAGCGGGGTGTATATAGCGTTCTAAGAAAAAATACACTTTCTAGAAATTTTTTACTTTTGTTAAAAAAAGAATCTAAATTATAATATGCCTTGAGATATATTTGAAAGTTACTTTTGTTTTTAACGTAATAAAAAATTTCTCATAGACTTATGTAAAATTTTCTTCTTTTTTTTTTCTGTTAAAAATTATCCTGTGAAAAAAATTTCACTCAGCCAACTCATCTAGTTTCCTCTTTGTTACCTTATCATTAAATTAAAAATAATAAAATCCAAATTTTGAAAAAAAAAGAAAAATTAATTCAATTCAATTAAAAAGAAATAAAATTAAAATTACGTATACTTCAATAAACTTCAAAGCTTCCACATCTTTCCTTCCAAAAAAGGAAAAAAAAATAATTCAAGCCCTTCTTTTTTGTCACCATTCCTCATCATCATGATCATAATATAATTACGTCTGCATTGTCGTCACAAAGGTACATAAGGTATCTGCATAAATATATGTGGAACGGCATTGGGAAAAGCACTATGTGACCAAGCACACGTATTATACACACACACATACATACCTATACCTACCTATGTTAGATATAGGTGTGGGCAGGTCGTGTGCTGCATTATTATTGAGGCTGCGTCGAGAAAGAGAGAGAGAGAGAGAGAGAGAGAGAAATCCTGACGTCAGGGGCTCTAACTATACCTACTCTTATATAGTGCTGAGTAAGATAGAAAGAGAGAGAGAAAATAAAGACACGTCACGTGTGTGTGCAGCTGCGTTACGTTATATAGTTGCGCATTCTGACAAAGACTTTTATTTTTTCTGATCGTTAAGAGGTTGTTACAGTAGGGCTTATTCTTACTTCTGTGTGTGTGTGTGTGTGTGTGTGTGTGTGTGTGTGTGTGTGTGTGTGTGTGTGTTTATATGTGTGTTTGTCTATTGATCAATCGAATCTGTACATAAGCTCCATGATGCGATATATAGAGACAACATGTTCGCTTATTGCTACACACGTGGAGGTATATATAAGAAATGGAGCTTAATGAGACATCGATGGTCAATGAGACATTGCTGAATTATGTCGTTTGACTTTGTTCTGTTGCTACTGCTGTTGATGCAGCTGTTATATTGCAAGTTTTGTTTTCCACTTTGTTGATAATTTTAATGTTTTTTAGGGGAAATCTAGGGTAGCTTAAATAAAATACTTTGAAATATTATGGTCTTATTTTTTTTTTCTTAATTAATTTTCTTGTCACCCATGTTACTTTCTTTTTTTTTATAATAATTCAGTTACCAAAAAATTATAAAAAAAGGTACCGATATCCCGTAAAGACCAAAAAAAAAAAAAAAAAAAATATAATAAATAAAACGCAAGCGCAATGTCATGACCACGACAATCGAAAATAAAAAATGAAAAGAAAAGAATCGAACAATAAAAAAAAGTAATAAACCGAAGGCCAAGCTTCCAGGGACTTTCCCCAGCTTTTTTTTTTATTTTCACGGGTAAAGTTCACACCTCTGCTTGTATATAAAAGCGAAATAAAGGGTTAGTTAGTTAGTTGGTTAATACACCCATATCTATATACTTTCTCTCTTGCACTTATATATACTACAACTATACGCTTTAAATACATCCAACGATGCGTCATTCTTCTGTATTTACTGCGCTTTGACATCCGAAGCGAAAGAGAAAGATAGTAATATAGAATGGAGGAGTAGTATCAGCTTGACTTTCATCTCTTTCTCTTCTTACATTCGATACTCGTGGGTATATAAACTCTCTTACTGTTTACGGTTTAATTTGCGTCTTTTTTTACGCCGCGTTGGTGATGAGAGATGAATATTTGTGTCGTAGTTTAAAAGAAGAAAAAACTGAGACGTAGATTGTGAAGACATTATGATGAGTGATGTCGATGCAAATGAGTTTTTTGTAATTATTTTTTTTTTTTTTTTTTGAAAGGGAAAATGTTGAATATGAAGAAGTATTTTTTAAATAAAGAATTTTTATGAATGGTAAGGTGATTAAAAATAATAAAAATAATTCTTTGTGATTCACAATGGCTGGATTAATTATTTCAATTGTAGGTTAGTTAATGAAGAAATATTTAATTAAGCTATTTTATGAGCTTATTACTGAATTAATTTTTCTACCAACCTTTATTTTTTGCTTTGTTGCTAATTTTTTTTTTTTTTATATTCAGGTACAATGGATAATCGATTTATTCGCTAAGACTATATACAGCATTTTTTTTTTTCAATGTCGTTTTGTATGGATATTGGTTTATTTTAATATTACAAAAATTATTAATAAACGTTACAAAAAAGTTCTTTTTTTTCTTTTGGTGATTTTATACAAGGTCGTGATAAAGTTTTTTTTTTGAGATTATAGAAGTAGATTAAAGTTAATATTTTCAAAGTTTCTTTTTGTTGAGTAATCGATGTAATCAGTTATTTTTTAAAAACAAACGATAGTTTCTTAATAATATTTTTTTGTTAAATAATTATCATTTTCCTAACATTGACATTTAAATAAAAAAACTTGCTTTTATCGAATATTTCATAGATACTAAACACCAAATTTTAATTTCTTGATATGGAATTAGTGCTGAACGTAGATTATTCAAAAAACGAATAAAATCTTTGCGTAATAAAGATTGTCACGGAAACTTTCCATAGTTAATCGTTCAACTTTCAATACAAACGAAGATAACGAGTATATATCTGCTTTGTTATTTTTTTCACAATTAGTGTTTTTTTCAAATAGATTAAAAAATTTATTTTATTTTTTTTTTCAATTTTAAGTATTTATTATATAATTAATAAAGCTCAACCTCATTTAAAACGTGTATTTTTATAAAAATATTTTGTATTGTCTTTTCTAACGATATCTTAAACAACCAACGACTTAAAATGCATTGATTTGAATCAAGTGATTAATTGCAAAATGTCATTGGGTAATCAAGCAATGCAAAGTAGAAAATGCAAAGTACATTAATTTGCATGTAAAAAGATAGCAAAAAAAAATATCTTAGCAGGTTTGCTATTTAAAATTCACACATTTAAGATAAATAATTCGTTTATTTTTATCATATTTTTTTTCTTCTTTTAATTTTTTTGCATCTAAAAATAGAAAATTAATTCTTTAAAAATTTACAGTAATCTGTAAATAAAAAAATTTGTAAGCAAAAGGTAAACAATTGACTTTTTTCAAAAGCTTAATATAAATAAAACAAATTTTGATTTTTAAAGTAAAAATATTCCGTTTATTGGTATCACATTTTAAAACATTTAAAAAATTATCCTTAACAAGTTAAAAAACTTACAATTTCAATATCTTTATCATAATTCGTTACCATTTTTTTTTATTTTTATCTCAAAAGCAATAATCATCGTATGCAAATAAAACACATCAAATAAATTCACGTAAAATTAAAATATTAAACAAATTAGATTCTCCCTATTAAAAATTTAAATTTAAATTGTATATCTCATATTAACATTTACACCCACGCAATAAATTTACCTGCGTTACATATTAATATCAGTGTCAAATCTATTCACACTTAAAAAAAAAAAAAAAATCATCAATACAAAAATTTCATCGATAATTCCTCAAGCACCAAAAATTTCATTCTCTCTTATTCAATCTAACAATATCTCAAAAAATTGTATAATAACAATATATCCCTATATTCAAAACACAAATAAATCCAAAAAGAAGCCCTTGATCCCATTGTTCATAGTCTGAAAAGACGTTCTTCTCCTAAAATATCCAATAAAAATAAATCGAAATCACCTCAAACAAAGTCACACACACATACACAAATATATTTTATTAAACCTTATACTTGTAAAATCTACCTTAGCTACAAAATTTTCAAGCTCTTTCTTACTCTTTCCTTCTTTCTTACTTGAAACAACTCTACTCAGGTTAGCCTCGAAACAAGAAGAAGAAGAATTACACACACGTGCTCTCTTACTAAAAGATCTCCCAGTTTTTCGAGTATATAGGTATAGCACACGTGAAGAGAACTTCTTCTTCTCCCTTTCTCTTTCTTTCTTTTCTCTATCTTCTTTCTTCAAAAAAAAAAAAGTATATAGACACTCATCTTTTTTCCTCTTTCACCACTACCACTATATACCAAAGCCCCTCCACTTATGTATACATATACACCGCCCCTATACGCGAGAAAGAAGCGATCTCAGATCTCACTCCGCGTTACCTATACATATACACACCGGCTTCCGGTGAGCGCGAGCAAAAGAGAGAGAGAGAGAAAGAGAGTAAGCGTATATCTCCCTCTCTCTCTATGTCTCCTCTCGGTGCGTCCAACCCAAGAAGCCGTGTCGCTTCGAGCTGTAGAGCTCAGTCGAGCGCCGGCAAGCAAAGCAAGAGAGTCCATTTATAAAGTGTGTGTGTATATGCGCTTATAATATATACATATATAAAAAATATAACGTATTAAAAAAAAGTCGCGTGGCTTTATAATAAATCTCTTTGGCAGCAATCAAGCTTTTATTTGTTTAATTACTATATTATATATTTTACTTATAAATAAAATATATATAATTTATGTCGATGCCGTTGTGGCAGACGTGATGTTGTGCGTGTCCGTAAAGTGTGTAAGCGAGAGACTCGCTGTTACAGAACTTAACGATCGCGTGCATGCCAGTGCGGATCTTGGTGAAAAAAGCGATTCTTTGGACTGAATTATATATAATATACAGGGTGTGAGAACATTTTTTTTTTTTGTAAAAGTACTTAAAAAGGATTAAGTTAAGGGTTTTGAGTGACTTTAAAAAAATATATTGCCAAAACAGTATTTATATAAAATAAAAAAAAAGACAGATATGGCACCAGCAAATGTACTTGATTGGTCAGAACCAAGACAAAATTGGCGTTATCCAAAAGGTGTATCTAGTGGTGGTGGTAGTGGTGGTGTTAATTTAACAGCTAATAAAGGACGAACACAAATGACAAGTCAAACTATTAAGGCTCAGAGTACTATTGAACTTAATGATAAAGAAGCTGATAGCGCTTATAAGAAGATCTGTAAATTTCTTAGACGATTGAAATCGAAAAAATGTAAGCACATGGTTATTTGTTTTATTTTTTGTATTTTTTATTGTTATAGTGAAGGTTATTTTAGGGAATTCTTCTTTTTTTAGTTTTCAGGATATTTTTGATATATAGGTGGTTTGGTGATAGTTGCCAATATTTTTTTTTTTTGAGTTAAAATTGGAAGACCAATTTTGAACTCGACCCTCTTTTTGATTTTGCTGTAACTGCAATGTAGCTATATTTTCTGTGTGTCTGCTTTGCGGTTATTTTCTAGTTTTGACTGTTTCTCTTTTTCTCTTTTTATTTTAAGGCTAGAAAATAGAAGGATTTTTTTTTATTCTTTTTCACATTACTTTGAAGTACATTTTGGTTGGCATATGTACCTATTATGTAGGATATATTTGGTCTACTGAAAAAAATTTTTCGAGATAAAAAATTTGTGACCTACATTTTTGAATTGAGAGAATTCGTTGTTTTAAATCTATGTAAACATTGAATTTTAAAGAAATTTTAGTTCCCTTCGAAATTCGTTTTCTATTTATACTTCTTATCAAAAAAAAGCTTTAAAATTTATAAGGATAAAAAATTTTTTTTGCCAAGTGTTGAGAAAATATTGTTGGATTGAATTATACATATTACAAATGATAAAAAAAAATTATATTGTGAAAGAGAAGGTAAGGATTTATGAAATTCTTAAACGAGATTAATTTCTTCATTTGTTATTTCATGAAAAAAAAAAAGAAATTAAATGAGACAGTTTCTGGTTAATACAAAAAAAAAAAAAAACGTTAGTAATTCAATTCGAGTGTAAATTAAAAAGGGTTTACGTAATGCGTATATATAACATGAAAAAGTAAAAGAAACAATTATTCTTCTCGTTTCTATTATATATCTCAGCTGCAACAATGAGGTTAACGACTCAGAAAACTCGACAATTTTCGTAACTATAAACTCTAAAATAACAATCTTTTTACCCTGACTTTAATAAATACGTTTAAAAAGAAAATATGAAATATATATATATATATATATATATATATATATATATATACGTATAGTTGTGAAAAATACCATTAATTTTTCTTTTTTGTCACTGGGAAATTTTCAAACTATAATAACGTCAACTTCATGATATTAATAAACGCTACATCAGTATAGTGTAATTACCGTTGAATAATGAGTAAAATGAATCATATAATATATATTAACAACTCAGCTTTTGTTATTCGTCATTGAATAATTTATAATTGAAAAAAATTAGTCTAAATCTCATTATAATAAATATATACCTTATACCATACTTAACATCATTTTTTTATCATTATTTTTTAAAAATCAATTTCAAATATACAAAATATTTAGACATTCAATATCTATATAACACCAAACATCTCATCTCATCTATTTTTTCTTTTCTTCTTTTTTCTCAAACTATAGCCAGATCATGAATGAACATTGAATAGAAGTCGATTGAAGGATCGATTGTATATATTCCAAAGTACAGAATACATACTTACGTAACGATATACCATTGTACCATATCCCTCCTCAACCAATCCCGATTCAAACCTTTATCCTACTCTTTCTTTAACTCTACAACTGTACTTACTACTTATGTATCCCAATTCTTTTCTCTTCCAACTTTTTCAAATAATTTTCAATCTTTCTATTTTTCTTTCTCCCACACTAAATCAATAATTTTCACAATTTAACGATCATACGCAAAAAAAAAACAAGCAAACAAACAAGCAAGCGAGCAATAATAATCATTTCTCTATTATAATATCGTTCGATTTTTATATACCACCCACGTATAATATATAATCAACTCATAACCGATTGTGTATGTATGTATTTGTATGTTTCATGTTCGCAAATTGTCAAAGTCTCATCATTATTTATATATACACATAATACATGCATATACACATATCAAAAGCTTTAGCATCATTATTAAAACGCCCGCACACTACAAAACTCAATACATGACGTTTATTATAAGCGTATGAGAAAAGCACACACGCAGCTTGAAAATACATCGTGACTATTTCTAGTCTCTCTATATCTATCTTTCTCTCTTTCTCTTTTTGCAGTTTTCGGGCCAACGGATTCTGAACGTTCTCTATTTCTCTCACAACTTTTCCTCTCCTCCTCTTCTTCCTTCTTTAACTCCTCTTTCCACAACTTTATTTTGAACGTCACAGTTATTAGTTACGTTTTCTACTTGCTACGATGAAAATATATGTGTATATATACAGGCAGAGAAGAAAGTAAGGGTCTTCCC
The DNA here is from genome assembly GCA_030522805.1 of Leptomastidea abnormis. Lineage (NCBI taxonomy): Eukaryota > Metazoa > Arthropoda > Insecta > Hymenoptera > Encyrtidae > Leptomastidea > Leptomastidea abnormis. The sequence continues at coordinate 18,832 of JAPYZE010000240.1, read as the reverse complement.
CTCATGTGGCCGCTTAATATATATATTTTCATCCCAGGCTACGATATATACATATACTTGAAAGCAGTTAATAATTGTCGTTGAGTTATTTTAAGACTTTCTGTGTGTATATATAAGTATATACTGCGTGCTTTTGAGTGTTATATTGCTTAAGCTTATGTGACTGGAAGATGGTGTGTGTGTGTGTGTATATTCTTTTACTTGTGTCTTTGAACTCTCTCTTTCTGACTTGTTAGTACGATATCTTGAAAATTTTGTTGAGTTTTTTTTTATTGATTTTTAATTATTTTGAGAAATTTTGATAAAAAAAAATTATCATGCGACCGTAGTTTTTTATATTTCTTTAATTTTTCCAAAAATTACTTTATTTTCGTATCCACTTCTCAACTTCACACAAATATCTAAATTTTTCGTTTGAAAAGAGAACATCGAACACTTAAACCACCTTATTTGATTCTATTTTCTACTTCTTGGCAAATCACGTGATGCACACAGGTCAAAATTTTATTTACCGGATACATCATCAATTGCGTAGTTACAAAAAGCATCCAAAAATTGTTTTTCCTCCTATTTGACTATATAACCGGTCACACATTTTGTCCTCTCTCGTTTTATATCTTCTGTTTATATACACATCTCATCTTTTTTCGTATTTTTCACACAGTAGTTAAGAATATATACCAAAGATTTACTCGTTTGTTACTTTCAATTAAAAGCTGAAAGACCTTGTGAGCAGTACACACACGCGCTTGCTTACGTTGATGTATTATATGAGTGAGAGAGAAAGAGAAACTTAGCTTGTCGTCACAAAATATTTGGATAATCATCCGTGTGAAAATAGAACGTAAAATGGTTATGCCAAGAAAAATCGATTTTATTTTTATCGTCTTACTCATAATATATGACATCCCTCTTGGAATATCATTTCTTTCAATTATCGTTAAATTATTATAATAATCAACTTCTTTTTTTTTCTTTTTAAATTTTGTATTTTTTTTATTGATATCCGCAATTAACGATTAATCAGCGAATTTAAATTTTACACGTGAAAAATAGTCTGATGATAAAAAAAAAAAAAAATCAATTGATTTCCAAGAATCATTCGTTGACCCGATTATTATTACTTTTTTTTTTAATTTAAAAATCATTCAATTAAAAAATATATATGTATTGTTTTTCTTAAAAAAAGTTTTGTAACCACATGTCTATGTGTGTGTACCTATATAAGACATCATTAATCAGATAAAAATCTACGTACTTGTAATATTTAACTGTTATCAGTTATATACGATTGCGACTGTGACAATTGCTATATATTCTTCCCCCAAGAGATGTTAACTTTGCTATCTTATATATATACAAAAACTAACAAAGAATCACGTGTACCACTTTTTTTTTTCTTTTCAAGACGAGAAAGTACTTGAGACAATTGATAACGATACCAACACACTGTGTGGTATCTTTTTTTTTTTTGTAAAAGTGTTAGAATTTCTGTTTAAATGATTGCACATTGATATAAAATACAATTTATAATTCATTTAAATGCTTTTTTTTTTATTTTTTCGGGTTTTATTTTATCAGAGTAGCGCGTGTCTTCTACGAATAATTATTGCATTATTAAAAATAATGTTTGACATTTATTTTTATAGTCATTATTTAAAATATTTAAATTTGATAAATTTTCTATGCAATTATATTTTACGCATTAAATTGTGTTATAATAGCAAAGTTTGAAAAATAAAATTTTTTAAAATAGAATGTCACGTGTAATCAATATATTCTCTATTATTTTAGCTTCAACTATATTTAACTCATTAAACAATGTCTTTATAAATTTTCACGGTCACTAAATTACGTACTTGATAATAAACTAATTAAAATAAAAAATAATAATAATAAAAAAAATAACTTTTAAAATATCACCAACCTACAAATTAAAATAAAAAAAATAAGCTCAAAATTATCAATTTATCGTACAACAATATTTTTTCTACAAATTTTTTTCTTTCGTTCTTCAATTGTCGCATTTATCAAACCTTTTAATTGCTACCAAATTCTAACCCATCACTTATACAAAAATTCATCATTCCCTTAACGCTATAAAAGTAGCCAAAGATAAGATAATAATAATAATAATAATATAAAGGTAGTATCAATCGTGATATGCGCCGTCGTGAGCGGTCAATCGTTTTAAACAAGAACAATCGTACATCGCGAAAATATTGCATCTCAGCTCCTGATAATACATCGACGATACAACATCAGCAGCAGCAGCTGCCACCTGCCGAAGGTTATTTCCTTGTCTCTTCTTCTACAACGAAGTCTTATGATGAAGAAATTCGAAGTGGTTCATTGGCTAAAGGTTATTTTCTTTAAGGATTGTAAAACCAGGATTTTATACGCAAACGTCAATCTAATTTAAAAGGATTGCTTGAGATTTGATTTATAGGGTTTACGATAGTGAAAGCTTCTTGTTTAGATGATATCAAATTAAACGAAACTGATTTTATTTTACATTTTTATTTTATACGCACAAATACGTTTTTACTTATTTTCTTCTTTTTTTTTTTTTTTTTTTTTTTTTTTTTTTTTTTTTTTTTTTTTTTTTTTATTGTTTCAAATGTTGTCAAAAATAATAAAAAAAAAAAAGAGATGACACATTTGCATATAACCTCCAATAAATTCTCGTTGATCTTTTAAATTATTCTCGTTTTTTTTTTCAGTCTGATGATTCTTGAAAATGAATTTTGTCTATTACTCTATTATAATACGTGATATGAATAATTTATGAATTATAACATTTGTAATATGTATTATTCAAATAATCTTTTTCTAACACAATAATTCATTTTTATATGTATATACATATGTAAACTATCTTTTTATTACAACATACACATACACACTAAAACATAAAAAAACTAATTATTAAACTTATAAATACATCTAAAAAAAATCAATCGATCAAATCACAACACACGTCATTTATTTTTCAATGTCTCCAAAGGACATAAAAAAACGTAAGAGTCTCAACATCGTATAGTATATATAGAACGTCAAATCCTCGCAAAATCTCTAATCCATCTCTTATCCTCGGTAGTAAGTCCGTACAAATCCAAAGCTTAATCGTTAGTTAACTCCGGATATATAAGGTACCTTTCCACGTGTCTTTACTTTTTTTTTTTTTATCGTCAAACCAGGGACACTTACGCATGTGCTATATTTGCTAAATTCACCTCTTGACTTATTTTTTTTTCTTTTTAAAGCTCAGTGTGATAACGAGCTCTTTTCTTTCTCTTGTAAGATTTAATCCTTACTATATAATCGTTGCTTAGTTTGTCATTGAGAGCTTGGTATCTGGAACTATGTAACACAAATTTTTGTGAATATTTTCTATCACGATATTTAAAAAAAATAATGATAATTAAATTAATATCAGTTTTATCATATATTTTTTCTCTTTGCAAGAAATTTAAATTCCTTTTTAAAAACCAAAGACAAAAATAAAAAATCACATTCAACAACATAACGCACATAAAATGTTTCAAGCCAACACCCAACCAGGCCAACAACACATGTAACCCACGTAACATATACAATTCAAGTTACTATACGTGCAACGTCCTTATAAAGAGATGAGACTTCGTAATAACACCAAAAGAGACATATACCTATAGTTGTAACGCATATAGAATGATGGTTTGGTTTTCACTTTGCATTACATATACGCAACCGGAGCTTTTTTTTTTCTTACCGCATACGTAGTTTGTGGATTGTCGTGAGTATAAGAGAGCTCATAATGTTATACTATATACTTATACAGATGTGTGACTGCACTTTTGTGGCTACTATTAACCGCGGAACGCACTTCATTGGTTTTTGAGGAAGAGAAATGATTGAAGGTTTTTTTCTTTCTTTTCTTCTTTTTAGTTTTCTTTAATTTTATTTTTGAAGTCTTAGATTTTCTTTTTATTTTTTTTAAGATTTGCCTTTGATTGTTTTTTTTTTAATTTATTTTTTATTTTAATATTGGTAATTGTATTATTACTGATTTTATAATTAGATAAAATTAGATTTATTAAGATATTTTACAAGCAAAAATGCATCTAATTAAATTATATTAAAATAATCTCACATTATTTTTCATATTTAATTATTACTTTTCTAAAATTAAATTTTGCAAATCCTTTTTTTTTAAAAAAAAAAAAAGAAAAAAAATGCAACAATTTAGCTTAGTGTTTCTCAATGATTCTGTCCATGAATGTGTTAACAGTAAATTACAGGACTCGTTTTTCAAATGTTTCCTGTAATTTAAATCTTACAATGGGGCGTGTGACCAGTAAAATCACCTTCTCGTCTTCTTTAGAAATGTAATAATATACATTTCGTCCTTGTCCCGTTAATGTGTGAATGCAAATGTATGTAGTGTTACCAGACATATTTTCACCAGAAATATTTTGTAAAAAAAAAAAAAAAGTTGTCAAAAAACTATTGTTTTGTAACTTAATTACTTACTTACTGTAATTAAATTCAGTAAAATAGTCTGCAAGGTTATTTAAAATTGCCTAGAATAAAATGAAGTATTACTTGAGTTTGTGACGTAAATGTAATTTGTTACACACAATTAAAATATAATTTTACAATAAAAATTAAAATTTTTATATTCATACATTTAAATTTACCGACCTAAGAAAAATTGTCAAATTTTCAAAGTACAACTACCGACTGAAATCGATAAATAAGTTTATTTACACTACCGACTAAGCAAATATTTTCCTTTACCCAAATATATAATCATAAACATCAGACTATATATCTTATAATTGTCCAAAACCAGAACGTTATTATATCAGTACTTAAGCAACGGTCGTAAGTAACACAAAGCAAAAGTGATTTTCTTCTCTCTTTCTCTCGATTCTAGTGTGTATACAGTGTATACACATTTGTGCGTGTGTTAATAAGTGTTTTTATTTAATAATTTTTTGACGTGATTTTTAAAACGAATTTACCTTTTATATATAACGTAAAACGATTTTATTAGTTCGATAATAATAATATGGAGGGAGATGAAAGATTTTGGTGGGATACAAACGCATTTTGGGGTGCAAGTGGTTTAAATCGAGGTATGTTCTTTTTGTTATTTAGAAACAGATTTAAAAGAAAATTTTAAACATATTTTCTATTAATTTTATTTTTTTAATGTATTTTCTCAAGTAGAATATTGTAGTTGAGTTGATATATAATAGGTAAATACGATATAAATTGTAAATATCAAACTATTGAGCGAGTTTGATTTGTAGCTTTGTAAATAGTGAATTTAAAGTTTAGCGTATATAACGGTTGTGTGTATTTACCAAAACTCCTTGATTTGATAAATATTATGAAAACTTTTACTTATATATTATCTACATACACATACGAAATTTAAAATTAAAATTAACCAAATCCTCCAAAAAAATTCAGTAAATCAAATAAATCATCAATAAACAAATATCATTCATCTCCACAATTCACTCATCATAAAAAATAAAAATATAAAAATATTTATATATTTAAAATCTCAATTATGACAGTTACTGTAAGCGTATCCGTTTTGTTAATTTATTTTCTATGGGTGGTGCGATGTACAATGCAGGCAAGGATGGAAGTAAGGTGACGACAGTTGTGGCGACTCCAGGTGCAGGACCAGATCGTCCACAGGAGATCGCCTATACCGATACCAAGGTCATTGGTAACGGCAGTTTTGGTGTAGTTTATCAAGCGAAATTATGTGAGACCAGTGAGACTGTCGCGATCAAGAAGGTCTTACAGGACAAACGATTTAAGGTATGATTTATTTATTTATTTATTTTTTTTTTTTTCTGATTGATAAATGATTAATTTTTTTGTTTTTTTTTTTATTTGTATTTACAGAACAGAGAACTGCAGATAATGCGACGTCTCGAACACTGCAATATCGTTAAACTAAAGTATTTCTTTTACTCTAGTGGAGATAAGGTAATTTGCGTACGTTATATTTGCTTTATTGTCTTTTAACTTTTAATTATAAACAATTATTTATTTTGTTTTGTTTGTGTCTGTATACGTGTATGTGCGTGTGTGTATGTGATTTGATATTCTAAATAGTCGATGGAGACGTGAACACGCGTATAAACGCCTTTGAAAATGGTGTGTGTGTGTAGAAAAATTAATCAACGAGGTCGGGATACTAATTTTAGATATAACTATAATAAACTGCTTTTCAAGGTAGAGATTTTGTGATCATTCACTTGTGATATAATAAATTAACTGTGTTGGGATATTGTTAGGTCGGTTTGCTTTTGGTATTTATTTATTAATTTTTCTTTTTTTTTTTAATTAATTTAGACGTTAATTATTGTTATGACGAAATAAATAAGATGAAAATATAAATTTTTTCTACGTGTTTTTGTCAGATAAAATAATTTTGATATTAAATTTCTTGATTTTGAGTTAATGCATGGATTATTTTTATTGTGTTATTTTGTAGAACATCTTAAACGCGACTAATCCAGTTTTTCACGTGGCCGTAAGTTTAAGCGTAACCCAGTAGTTAATAAAGCAAAAGCAAAATCCTTTTGCTAAAAAATTTTAGGCATCAATGCTTTTTATAATAGTAAAAAAATCATTTGCAGCTACATCTATTTAAATTAAAAAAAATAATAAATTTTATCAAAAATAAAAGAAATAAGCATCTTATGCTTGAAGGCTAGCTAATGCTGCTTGGCTAGTAATAATAATATGGGACACTTTTATCTTACGGCTAGTGTTTTCGCACCTATATCAAATATATTCACCGCTTTCTTAAATTTCTTGGAGTTGTAATAATTTTACTTTTCAAGATGAAAATGTCAATTTATGGTAAATATTAATTTAAAATTTTTAATTTCTTGAAAACAAAAAGATAATCACTCTAAGAAATTTATAAATGATAGTTTATAAAACTTTTCTGTAACATAAAATTTAAACAAAAGTTATTTTAAAAATTGTTAAAACAAAATTTTATAAAAATAAAGTAGTAACACTCAGTCGGAGCCTCAAAGAGCCAAAAAGGCTTTAAAAACGAATGATCGTTTTTTTTTTTTTTTTTATTTACGAGTAACGGTACATTATGCTAATACCAGTGAGTAAATTCTCAAATCTCACATTTGAGAAAGATTCATCTTTACAAACGTCCGTCCAAGCAGAAAAGTTCCTTATTTAAAAAAAAATACACCTCTATCTCTCAAATAACAACTTAAAATTAAACTCAACACATATCCTAATATAATAATTAAAACGATGTTTTTTTTTTTTAAATTATATTACAGAAGGACGAGGTTTATCTTAATCTAGTCCTGGAATACATACCCGAAACCGTGTACAAAGTCGCCCGACATTATAGCAAGAGCAAGATGACGATACCGATCAGTTTCATCAAGGTAAATCAAAAAATAATTATTTATTTATTTATTATTTAAACAATAACAAAGTCTTTTTGGCATTTCCTTATATTATTAACTTGAGTTGATGATGTTTGCACTTACGATTAGATCGTAAACATTAATATTCTTGGTATACAAAGGAAGCAATTCAAACCGGTTCCTTCTACCTAACGTCTAAAATTAGACTTGCTAAAGAAAGCAAAAGTTTACTATACTACAGTCAATTAATATTTCTACGGATGTTGGCAAATATCATCTTCAATTTTCATAAAAAACAACTCTAATATGCTTTTTTAAAACTGACGTTTTTATAAAAAATAAAATAAAACAATATATTTATTTATATATATCCACAGCTGTACATGTACCAGCTGTTCCGCTCGCTGGCGTACATCCACTCGTTAGGGATATGCCACAGGGACATAAAGCCTCAGAATCTACTATTGGATCCGGAGACCGGGGTCCTAAAGCTTTGTGACTTTGGCTCGGCTAAACATCTTGTTAAAGGCGAGCCTAACGTGTCTTACATATGCAGTCGCTATTATCGTGCCCCTGAACTCATCTTTGGTGCTATTGATTATACCACAAAAATCGGTATGTACTTATATATAGATAAGGATTAAACAGATGGCTTATATTTTTTTTTTTATTTTTTTAATGGAAAATTTTATGGGGATTTGTATGATAAGATTGGGTTTTTACATGTGTTAATGTGTCAGGTGGTGTTATGAGTCTTTTTTTTGATGTATCGACTAGTATACGATGTAGAATTTTTTTTATCAGACATAATTTTTTTTTTCTTTTGCTTTTTAAAGAAACGCTTTGAAATACAAATGAAAAAGAAAAGCTGTGTAAACAATGTCGGTTTTTTAAAAAGAATATTTTTCATTAATGAAATTCTACTTTTATGTAATACTCGCAATCGATAACATAAAGTTTAATTATATAAGAAGATTAATGATCCAGAAATTTATTATGAACTGTTTTATAATATGAATAATTGAATTTCTGCTTATTTAATTAGATGAATATTATAGTATTAATACATATCTTATATTATCAATTCATAAATATAGAAAATGTATTTATTATATTTTTTTACTTCTTTTTAGATGTGTGGAGCGCCGGATGTGTGCTTGCAGAATTGTTGCTAGGCCAGCCGATCTTTCCTGGCGATAGCGGTGTCGATCAACTGGTCGAAATAATCAAGGTTCTAGGGACGCCAACGCGCGACCAGATCCGCGAAATGAATCCCAATTACACCGAATTCAAATTCCCGCAAATCAAAAATCATCCATGGAATAAGGTAAGAAACTTAGGAATGTAAAAGAGGAATACATATATAAAGTGTACATGTGAGGAACATATGTCGCTCTTCTTATTCAGATGTCAATCGTTTCTTTCTTTCTTTCTTTTTTTTTATCTTCTTTCATTTTATTCGTCGAACAGTCAGAGTTGTTAAAAATTTCGTTTACCATTTTTGTATGTGTATCAACGATATCTGTTACTCATGGTTTACAGTATATGCTTCAACGAATGAGCTTGCCAAAGTGTTCCAAGGAGCACCAAAAAATTAGAGTAAGTGGTGAGATTAAAAAACAACAAAAAAATAGTTTTGGAAACGTGTTTACGTGCTGCCACATAAATTTTATCTACGTGTTTTTATTTTATTTTATTTTTCTCTTTTTATGCCAGCTACAGGATACTAACTAAATTTAAAACTCGTTAATGTAACCATAAAATGTCCTGTCTGAAATTATTTTTAAGTGTCAATAATTTTTAATTTTGTATTAGGAGAAAATTTTTTAGCATAGTTGATATTAATTTGGACTATTAGATGCGATTTTAAATATTTTACTGAACTGCGATACTTGAATCGATTAAATATTATATTTTTCTTCAAAATTTTTCATTAGCTTGTTTAATTTGAAATTAGAATTGCAATAAAAATTTTCTGTAACCATTTACGGCAGACCTAACTTTACTAACCTAGTTAACTTGACAAATAATTTTAAATAAATACATCACTTACTCCATTGTTTGGTGCTCCTCTTCGGCACGAAGACATGAACATGAAGACTGAAAAGAAAAAATATTTTCTTAGATTCATCCATAGCACATAAGCATTTTTACTGTATTACCATATCATGTAACAAATTTATTAAATTCAATTACATTATCATTTTATATGAAATAATTTTTTCATATACTATATACTAAATTAAATGTTTCTTTATCGATCATATTTGAAATTCATCAATTTTCATAAATAACATCATTATTTAATAAAATTGAAAAGTGTTTATACTAAAATTTTGTATCCACAAAATTTGATGTGTTCGTATCAATAAAGCTACCATGATTTACTACGTTTATTATACTGCTACTGAAACATTATCAATCAATACATACACATATACGACGATATCGTTTCTCCAAACAACTCAAGTCACAATAAATCTTAAAACGAAGAAAACGTAAATCATAAATCTGTCATTCAGAATCAGATTACAAACTGAGAAACTCTTACCTTTAAAAAACTTTATCAAACAAACAAAAACACCTCAGCAGAAAGACGCAAAAAGACTTCGGTCGCTGATCAGCGTTGAAATAGACACCAGCACCACCACAATCATCATCACCTTAGCAGTATCATCATCCTTAAAGTCCAAGTCATCTTTAACAAACTTCGCCTTCCGAATTCACAGGTATTCAGGACGCGCACGCCACAGGACGCGATGGAATTGGTGGCCGGATTACTGGAGTATACGCCGTCGCTACGTATGACACCACTCGCAGCTTGCGCCCACAAGTTCTTCGACGAGCTACGCGAGCCAACGACGCGGCTACCAAACGGCCGGGAGCTGCCGCCATTATTCAATTTCACACCGAGCGAGCTAATGATTCAGCCGTCACTCAATTCGATTCTCATACCGAAGTACATGCAGTCGTCGTCTGGAGCAGCTGGTGCCGCAACAGCTGACGGTGCCCAGAGCCAAGGCCAACAGGCCGCAGCACAGGAAGCTGGCTCGACGTCAGGATCGGCGGTGGCGGGCTCGGCTAGCCAACAGCAGGCCGCTGCAGCAGCCGCGGGCTCTGCCAATTCAGGCAGCGACAGCGCAAATGCTGGACAAAGCACTGGCACGCAGAATGCTACCGATCCCAATCAGTCCAATATGGCTTAAGGGGTAAGATAACTTTAAATTTTTTAATTGAACAAGAGTCTTCGTAATTTATATTTTTTTTAAACTAATCCGTTGTAAATGATTTAAGATTATTAATATTTTTGTCTATCATTTTACAGGTGTGAATCTTTTGGAGAGTTGGCTTCTTTTTCTCATAATTCTTTCTACCTGGCTCTTGTTTCATTTTGACTTTCAAAGAAGCAAAACAAGCAAACGACAGACGACGGGAGCTAAGCAGAAAAATCACAACACAGACTAATAAACGCGAGAGATGAAATATAGAGAAATAGAAGAAAAGACAAAAAAAAAAATAGAAGAGAGTGTATGAGTGATAAACTCGCTTCGTCTTTTGCGTAGACAGTCTGCAACACGTGTCTTTGTATGCGTGCGTCGTCATATTCAACTGATACACATATATTGACACATCTCTTATTGCCGGACTGACACACACACCCACACAAACACACACATTTACACATTAAATACACACGTACATGTATACACCGCTATGCTCGTCTGGTAAACGGTCGCTTTTCCTTCCCATTCAAGTTAAAATAATAAAATATACGAAGGTTTCACAACACTACAATATACCAGCGCGTTTACAGAATACTTTTTTTTGTTTTTTCACATTGAAGAAAACGGTTGTTCGTAAGCATGGTTACGAAAGAAAAGGGTACGTGGTGATCGCGTGTGATAACTACCACGTATGAAATATATGTATAAGAAAAGTCAAATCGCGAACGCATTGAGTAAGAGTGCGAAGAAATTTTTTGTCAACGTCGTACGCGATATATTAATGAAATAAAATTAAACTGAAAATAATGGGTAAAAAAGAGAGCAGAGCATGTGGGCGTACATTTGATATATCCCTTCCAATACAGGCTAAAGTATAAAAGAAAAATAAAAACAAGCTTTGTGTCACTTTACATATACACATAAAAAATACACATTAAAATACCACACACACACACACACACACACACACACACACACACACACACACACACACACACACACACACACACACACACACACACACACACACACACACACACACACACACAAACACACGTTAGCTATAGTGTAATCGAATGAAGAGCTCGTTGTTGACTTGCGTCTGGTCGAATTTGTTTGAATTGTACATATAGAGAAAGCTGCGCTCTAACGATAGTTTGAAAGACAAAAATCAGATTACTTGAAAGGAAAGATAAAATTATAAACTATAAAGAGAAAATATGGGATATGAACGTTAAAATAGAGAGAGAGAAAGAATGAAAGGAAAGCTCAGGGTGCAAGAAGGAAAAACTGCGCTAATCAATTAAAGATTATTGCGCGATAAACATAAACATGTGTTCCGCGTGTGCGCATATGATAAATAGTAAAAGTTTGTGTAATAATAACGTTTAGAGGAAGAAAAAGCACGCGCTCTCGACCTTGGATTATTCAAAGGCCTTCTGGACACATTTTTTTGTTTTCTTTCACGTCCTTTTTCTTCTTCGGCACACACATACACATTTGCGCGTGCTTCAGCCGATCGAACGCGACTAGTATAACAAAAAAAAGGGCGATATAATAAGAGAAGAAAGGAGGAAGAAAGGCAAAATGTTCGTGACTTTTTTTTTTGTCGCGTCATTGTGTTCGGGAACGCCGCTCTTTTCACTAAAAGTCCCCCAAAGCTCACACGTACCTCTCAGAAGCTCGAGAATCTCGAAGAGCCTGGCTGAAGAAAGAAAGCCGATGAGAAAAGGCTTTTTTCTTGTTTCACTCGGTTTTTTTTTCCTTTGATCAGAGAAAGAGAGAGAGCGAAAGAAAGAGAGATAGATAAATCTTTTGTGCGCCAATCGAAGCACGTGCGAGACGCGCAGCCAAGTCTCGTCTATACACCTTCGACACTTCGGTTTTACGCAAAAAGATCAGAACAAGCGAATGCCGGATTTTAACAATCTGGACTCTTTTGTTTTTGCGATTTGCGCAGATTAGTTTTTAAAAATTATTTATTTTTTATCGTACATGTTTTTATTGGTATTACGAATAAAAGAAGAAATGATTATAATAAACTTAATTTGTACTTTTATTATTCTTTTTAAATATTGTAATAAAAAAGGAATGGGTAGAGAAAAAAAAATCGCGTTAATTAATTACATTTTCGTTTTAAAGTTTTTTTTTTATATTATTTAGTGAAAGTCGTACTTGTATAAATACTAATAAAAAGATTGAATAATACTATTAGAAATGTTTGGTACACTAAATTCTTGTTTCATGAAGTTATATAATTCTTTATTAACTAATTAATACTGCAATCTTTTTATTAGTTCTTACAAAATGACACAGCTAAATGATGCGAAATTATAAAAATTGTAAAACTAAAGAGCACCGGTCAGTCTTGTGCATCGCTTGTACTTAAAACCACGACGAAACTCCTGCGAGTGATTATTTTTTTAATCGATTGTTTTGTCTTAAACAAGCTCAAAAGTTGAAATCATTTGGTACTGGTCCTGTAACATTTAAAACCTTTATTTTTTTCTCATTCGAGCAGAATGTGTGCAAGAAATAAGATTGAAGGTTATTTAATATATATGTACATATATATATATTTGTTTTGCTGTAAATGAATTTTGTTTGGCACGATACAGTTGTATCTCTTCAATTCTGTTTTTGAATGAGATTATTTTTTTAATTAGATCATTTGATTACAATAAAAAATTTTAAAATGGATGTGATTTTTCATTTAAATAATGAATCCGCAGTTGTTTGTTTCAAAAAATAAGAAAATGAAGAAAGAAAAATACATCTTAAAGACAGCATAATACAAACTTTGTATTTTTATAATCTTCAACGAACTAAAGTTTTTGTTTTCAATTACAAAAGTTTTAGTAAATAATCAATCAATTAAAGTACGAACTCTTCTTGCTAGGAAATATAACCGTTTAAAACACGAGCATCGCGAAGCTTCTGAGATGTCCAATGTATCTGCGTATATATATGCCTTATCTTGTAAATAGACGAGTTGTATACTCCTTTTCCTTATCTTTACATTCGAGTATTGAATGCGAACATCTTGCAGTAATAAAAAGCTAAAAACCCAGAAAAAATTAATAGTATGAGCGAATAAAATATTTAAAAAGACACATTTTTAAAGCAAAATGAAATTTGTCTATATTAACTGCCCAGCGCGCGCCTACATATCACAAATGCGTCGATGGCTGTTGCATATTTACGAACCAATATATAGAGTATCTACTCTTAAAATGGGGCAGTTGTATATCTGTCGCTTGGAAATGTTTTCCAACGATACTATGTATAAGATGAAAACAAGGCTCCGTTAAAAGTGTGTCTAGATATCGGCCTTTTTTTTTAAATTTTACCTATGTCGATAGTTGCATTAACATTTTACAAATTATATTTTTAATGTTATCGTAATATTATCGTCATTATGTCGGCGAAGCGATTAAAAAAGCTGCTGTTTTTTTTTTTTATCATTATATTGTGTATAATAATTTTCAGAGATACGATCGAATTTTTAATTGATAAGCTACTTAATTTTTGTAAATCTGTTTGTAGATCTCTATTTAGACGAGTAATTAAATGAATTCAGTGTTTACAAATTTGAATAAAGTGAATTCGTGGTCTTGAAAAAAGAAATAAATTTTTTTCTTAGCTATTGTAATTTAAATCTTATTGATAATAAGAAGAAATGGTTATTTTATAACATTGTAACTGGTGAACATTAAATAAAATTCTGCATTTTGCCTGTTAAATCTTGATTTCTCGATCGCATCAATGAAGTATGCGATAAAAAAAAAAATACATAATTAAATATATAAAAAAAAAAAATAAATAAATCCCAGAATTCTGCTTGATCGCAGAGTATGCGCGAACTTTGTTGTAGAAAATTCGTAAATAAGTACTTCTCTAACTCTGCAATGATTATACAATTATATTTGTATTATTCTTTTTTTTTTCTTTTCTAACTAATGAACAATTTTAATTTTTTGGCTGAAATTGACGAGTAAGCTTGTATAACGATATAAACGCGCATTATAATTGATGCAGCGTCATTATTCGCAAGACAGCTTTGACGATATATAATAATAATACTAAAACTGTGCTGTGAAATAAACGACGCTGCGTCAATGTGTCTATTATTATCACACGCAACACTAGTAAATTAATAGAAAAAAAAATGATATCGTTCGTCATAGCGCAAAAACCGAGCTATTGGTAAAAAAAAAAAGTAAGAGAGTTGAAAAGGTCGAAATATATAAGTTCGTGTTAGCGATCCACGTAATAAACTCAGCGATAATAGAATGTACGTTATTTTTTTTTTGCATGTTTATGTGTGTGTGTGAGAGAGTGAGAGAGAAAGAAAGAATGATGATGACGAGCGTTAACTGGTCGTGTGTGTCTGTATGTGTGAGCACCTTATAATAACAAATGAAAAATAAAAGATTAATGAAATAAAAAAAAGAAAAAAAAAAAAAAAAAAAAAGAAAACGTGTGTTTAAATGATTACCGATTTTTTTTTTTTTTTGACAATAATTATTTTAAATTTACGTACATTTTTTTTTATTTTTGAACGTGTTGTCCTGCTGTGAGATAAAAGGAATTGGTTTTGGAAGGGCTTGATTTGAAGTTTAAAAAAAAATGAAATGGAATTTTTCTCGGTAAGCGCAAACGATTTTGAGAGCTTAAACTATCCAAAGTTAAGCTCGTAAGTTCGCGCAGAGATATATAGCTTAGTTATTTAAGCAAAAACAAATTATATTATATATAGATGAAAAGAATGAGCGACTAAAAAACTGACAATTTATTGTGTTTTTCTCTTGTATATAAGAGAGAAAAAAAAAGAAATCGCTCAGAGTAACTCAACTGATTTTTATATATAGTTCGCTTTGCGTCCTCTCCACACATAATTATATATTGTATAAAAAAACGCAATTGAAGTATATATTTAAAAAAATATAATAAAAGAAACAACTTTTAAATAAAACAGGTGTCTCATCAGCGATAAAAAAAAAAAAAAGTAATGAGACTATCGAAATAAAAAATCTTAGAAAAATTGGTGGAAAATAAAAATATATTGTGTGTCAGTGATTGTAAAATATTAAAAAAAAAAATAATAATAAATAATATTCAGTGTCGTTGGTTATGTGTCCTCTCCTGGGGTATAAAAAAGAAAGAAAGAAAAAAAAAATGTTTTTTCAGAGGAACGAGAGCAATCAAGATTGCAAAATGTAAGGTGTTTAAACGGGCGTGCAATTTGTACAGCGTAGCGCTATATAATAAATAAAAGGTCACACGTCACCTTATAGTGAATAAAAAGCATCTTTTTCTCAAGATATATCTTGTAAGATGATGATATAAAATTGTAATAATAAGAGGCAAATTGTGGTAAAATTTATTATTGTGTGTAATTTTCTCGAAAAAGCTATGCCCAATTTAGCCGATTGCACATACAATTCATAAATAATGTGTGCTACAATTCTTTTTTTTTTACTTTTTATTTGTTTAATTTTGTTGGATATATTCTAAGCAATTAAATAAATGTGCCAGCATCAGAGCCGGGATACTTTATTGTCGATATAGGAAAAATAAAAAAAAAATCCTGTGTTTTAGTGCTGTGTAAAAGCAAAAGCCCGTGTAAAATATCGAAAGTCTACGTATACATAATATAATATGCAGATTAATTTTAATAATTAAGATTATCAATATAGATGATGATAAGGAACAAAATAAAATAGCAGGATCGTAATAACTGTTTTGAGATAATTGAAAACAAAAGTAAAATGACTGTACTGAAATAAATAAAATCACGTATAAAGCAAAATAATTTCTAGCAATGGTAAAAATTCAATAAAAAAAAAATAATAACTTTTTAGCGTCACCGTACAAAAAGTAAAATCTCTCATAAATTACCATTTTTCCTTCCCATTTACATACATGCCCAAAGTATGGTGATCGATCTAAACAAAGTAAACATGATACGACTTAATTATTGGAAACAATAATTTAAATTTTTGCTCAAAAAAAAATATTTTAATTTTGTTTAACACAAATTTCGGTGTCTTATATAAATGTTTATACATATATATTCTTGTAATTCGCTTGGCATACTGCTTTACTGCCAAGTGACTAAAATTCATTTTTTGTTTTTTTCAGCTTTTATCATAAGTACGATGCTTGCACATAAACATAACACGATACAAATCTACAATTATAAAAAAAAATAAACATAAAAGTAGAATTAGTGTATATAATTATTAATTATTATTACATATATGAGGCGTGGCCAACAACAAACACATATGTATTTTTCGCGTGTCTCGACTAAATTATAGCATTAAAATATATTATGGACATTTTTTTGTAAATATTATATTATAATAAACGAGTTTAAAAATAATAATAAGAATAATAATAACAAAACCGAGAGAACGAATCCCAGCAGATTTTTTGTAAATATACCTAATATTAAAAAAAAATAATTATTTCAGTATAATATACAGATTGTAATCGCTAGAGAGCAAGCGCTTGAATATTAAAATCAACCGATATATCCATATAAGTAAATCTCTGCTTTGATATAAAAAAAAACCCTTTTTTATTTTTATTTTTTTTTTTGTTTTTTAAATGTCAAATTTTTAGACGATTGACCACGAAAGCTTTAAATAAAAATCTATATTACATATACATACAAAAAAAAAAGGAACAAGGCGATAAATGTAATAATTGTTTACAAAACTATGATGATGAGCATATAAAAGCTATCAAATTAAGGATTTACAATGAATAATAACAAAACAAAAAAAATAATAATACAAGGGAATAAATAAAAATAGCGATAATGATTATTTGAGTAAATGTATAATTTTCAATATATTTGCGTGAGAAAGAAAGTGTGCGTGAATGAAAAAAATAAAATCGTGTGTATACCATGGAAATATATAAAAATAATTAAGAAACGCAAACGATATTTAAAAAAAAAGACGTAACGCGTTAAAAAAATGAGAGGAGCTTATTAAATGGGTGCATATATTATATAAACATACACATACAAAAAGAAAGAGAGGGACACATTTTGTAGATAAATAAATGTAAAACGAAAAAAAGCGTCAAATTTTCATTGTTTAGCGAGCACTGCTGATTTATGCTAAAGCAAAAAAGAAGTAAAAAAAACTTTTAGGGACTATTGCACCAATGATGATGATGATGATGATTATATAAGACAAATTATTCAATGGTAAAACGAAATGAATAATTATTATCATTATGATAAGTCGTATGAAAAAAAAAAATTAATAAATAAAAGTAATAATGCAAATGAGATCTTTTCTTTCTGACTCATGTTAATGACAAATTTTTTGAATGCCGAGTATTTTCAATGATGTATAACGTACGATCCTGACTCTCTCATCGTCTCTTACCTCCCCTATTTCTCCTTATTCCCACATCACCACCACTCCTTTTTAATTTCTTTTGTAACTTATCTATAATTATTGCGACGTTTTTTAATTTTTAGTGATGCCTATATTTACTGATTAAAAAACAGAAAAATAAAAAGATATTCAATGGAATATATAATATATCTATTCAAGTCTCTCGTTCATTTTTTGTACATACACACTGACACTTTCCTTTACTTCATCTTTATATAGTGATAAGCTGACGTCTGATATTAACTTCATGATTATATCTACTTTTGATGAAGTTATTAAAATAAAATGATCGAAGAATTATTTAATTGATTATTGATTTTAATATTTTAACATTTGGTCTTTTCTTTTTTTGTTTTTTATTTTTGAAAATATTTTAAATTGTTTTTTATTTAGTTTTTAAAATGCACATTTTTTTTATAATTTGGTCAAATTAAATTAATGCCATCTTAATGATTATCTAATTAAGAGAAAAAAATTTCATATTTCTAGATTTTGACATCTTCTCTAATTTCTCTGTTATTTATTTAAAAACTAAAAATTAATAAATTGTAATTTACAATGCTCATCGCATTTACAGAAAGACGTAGCCATGTAGTAAAGCGATTTCAAATATAGTAATGTATAATAATTACATAAAAGTAATAAGTTCATATGTAAATGCGCATACATATCGACGCCCCGTACGAAGAATACGTTAAAGTATAGTTGTCTTACGAAGAATACGTTAAGTCCTGTTTATACGAAGAATACGCTAAGTATAATTGTC